>CBVK0102051275.1:0-10517 GCA_900067695.1 Picea abies
TTATCTATTGAAATGCAAAGAACTATAATAATGGCATAAACATTAACACATTCAGTTGATGGTGGATGGGATACCTCCCTCGCTAAGAGGGAGTGTTGATTTTTGTAGCTTTGGGAGGTATTCCCACAAGAGGCCAAGGTGTCATGCATGTGGGAATCTTCGTTGGCACCAAATTAGCCTTTCGGTTTGGTGAAAAGTTAAAACCCCTTTGGATTTGAGTGGGGGCTTCATGGGTTTGGTGATGGGGCTCCACACCCACAAGGAAAGCCTAATTTGATGTTGACTTATGGAGGGGCTTCTATGGTGACCTCCAAGGATTGTATATAAAGGAGAGAGGTCATTGTGACATCTCATTATATCATAATAGAAGAATGGAGTTAACATACGTGAGTCTGCACTTGTGCTAGGAAGCTTGGTGATTTCAACAAAGGGAAATTTTGCTAGGGTGGCAAATCTGCCTTAGGGTTGAGGACTCTATGTTCTGTTCTTGGCAGGGAAAAGCACACCGCAGATGTGGGAGAGAGGCAATCACAGAAGGAAGATATTGTGCGAAGTAGAGAGAGTCGTACAAAGTGTTTGTACAATTTTTCTAATTTACGTGAGTTGCAGTGGGAATAGTCGCATACGTACGCTGGTTGCTATAGGAATAGTTGTGTCCATCTGTACAAGCTCTTTTGGGTAGGGGTAGGTCCGTACATGCTGGCGTCGAGTGACCTCAGCGGGTTGTACAGGTGATCTGCAACAGATTTGTGGGCAGAGGAGGTTTCCAGAATATTGTTGAGGTTTGGTTTTTCTTGTTTGTATATTGGAGGACAAGGTTGTCCTCATATTTGGTGATTTTGAGAGGACTAGTTCTGTCCTCAGATTTGGTAACCTTGAGAGGACTGGTTTTGGTCCTTAGATTTGGAGAATTGGATAAAGTTACAAAACATAAATATTGTGTCTCTTGTGTATTGATGATTCCTCTTTGATCTTGTTGTTTCCGCTGCATATGTTTTCAGTCAATAATTCAGTGTAAAGTTGTTTAGTGATAGTTAGATCACTAGGAAGCAATTTTCAGATCTGAAATTAGTCACATAGAGTTGCATGTGAAAATTGACATCAAAAGCTTTTTGAAAGTCCACAAAATAGAAGTAAACAAGAGCAATGTCGTACCTCCTCAATGATGGCCAAGAGTGTAACGATGTGATCAATGTTCTGGTGCTCAGGTCAAAATCCAACCCAGGTCAAAATCCAACCTGTCGTCTAGCTTTAAGTTGCATACTCTCAAGCTCCTCAGAAAACTTCAAATGGAGGACCAAAGCATAGAGTTTAGAAAATGTGTGGCTTACCATGATTGTCCTGTAGTTGTTGGGATCCGTACTAGAGCCCGATTTGTGGATCGGGTGAATTGTGTGATGTGACCAACACTGTGGAAAACCCATGTAGACCATGTGGTTGAACAAGTCAGCTAGGTGGTTATCCATAGCATGAAGACCCTGCTTGAAGAGTTCTGCCTAGAGCCCTTCCTCATCCGTTGCTTTGCTAGTGTTCACCATCCAAACGACCTCTCAGATATTCTCGATATGAGAATAAGTAGCAAGAGAGGGGGGGAAAGTCACCTAGATTAGGGGTTGCCTAGGGACATCGTAAAGGGAGGAGGTATGGGTAGACATGGATTTGGGATCGAGTGGAAGAGGAAAGTAGCGAGGGAAGGTGTGCTAAAAGTTTTTAGGGGCATAGATAAGGGAAGCGCTCAGGTCACATCTCCTTTGGCAAATGAAGAGGCTCCTACAGTGGAGAAGGCGACAATAGGAAGCCTTAAGATGGGGGTAGGAAGGGTTAGTGTGAGTGAAGGCATGCCAAAGCTGGCAGAGTTTACATTTTTTATCATACCACTTGTTCATGGGACACGATCTGGTTTTTAGTGAAGGTGAGGTGGGTCTGGTGTAATGGGGAAGGATTGAAGAGGAGCTTCCCAAATGGAGGATGAAAGACAAGTGTACCTGGCATCAATAGAATCAAGACATGAGAATTGGGACTCAAATGGGAGCATCTGTCGGAGATGGGAAGTAAAGATGTTGAGATCACCCTCATCAAAGAGAAAAGTGGTCCAAGGTGGGCCAGGAGGGGGGGGTCAAGGGAGGAGGGGTGTCAACCCAAAGAGAGAAAGATAGAAGAGTGTGGTCAGCTAAGGTGATGGGAGTCACTAAGAAATGGTGGATGAAGGGTAGTAGAACTTGATTGGACAAGACATAATCTACAACACTCTCCCCTCCACCATGAGGTCAGCAAGTGAAGAAGCGAGACTCCAGGAAGCAAGGAAGGTCGTTTTAGGATCAGTAGCTCATGGGATTCATCAAGCTACGAGAGGTGCATGCCATAACTTGTAAGAGGCCCAAAGACATCATCATATAGCCATTGGAGTCCTACTGAATCTGGATCCATTTCCTAAATGCCAAAGACATCCTTCGAGCGATCTTGGAGAGATATCTGAAGAGCTCTAACACAGGCATTGAAGTCGCATAGTAAGATGACATCCTCCATCATAGACTACTAAATAATGCCAACTTATAGGTCCAAATAGGGGTCTTTGTCTTAGTCACTATGAATAGAAAATTAGATGAAACAAGGGGAAGTAACACACTGCCATGTAGATGTCTCTGGGGAGAGAGGTAAATCCATTGAGTGGAATCCACATGAATTTAGCAAACTCGTCTGAAGCCACTAGAGAAACCCTATCTTAGAGGGAGTTGTTGGTCAAGTAAGCAACTCCACTTGAACCTCTAACACCACCTGAATATCTAGTCTCCTGTCGTCAAACAAAAAAGTAATGATAGCCTGCTGTGCCGAGGAGTGGTCAGATAGGGCTTGCGTGGGTCTCGGTGATGAAGACGATATCAAATGTACCAAGAGCATCGAAGATCATGCTTCAATATAACTGAAAAGATTCGTTGTCATTCTAGCAACCTACTAAGATACCTGAACCTAGTCGCCTCTCCAAACAAGACCTTCATTTAGAGACTCTAAGCTAGGAGTACCTGGGGGAAGGGGAATCTCGGATGATGTCCCTAAGGTTATAAATGATTGCCCATTTCCTTCCCTTTCTTGCTGCTACGACCAACTCCATAGAGTGTTTTAGCTCTGCAACTTGGCATCGAGTGAGATTCTCGTCTAAAAATTTCTTGTTAAGAAGGGAGAATAGTCTACTCTTAGTGCAAAGCACACACAACTGATCACCAACTGATAAGAACCGGATTAGAAGTGTAGAATCAACTCCGAAAGCTCAAGGGTATCCTAGAGAACATAGTGCCAACTTGCATGGTGTCTAGGGAAGGAGAGGGTAAGGGAAGCGTCCTGACCTTCATGTTTAGTTCCGGAGTTCTCCTAGTACAGTCTTCCATTAGCTTGGCCTAAACAACTTTCTGAACCTTAGCAAGTGGGGGGATCTTGTCCTTACCCTTAACCACTTGTACCCATGATTTAATATGCATCTTCATTTCCTATTTAAAAGTGGCGGCTATAGAGTGTCCTGTTTATTTTTGAGATCAATATTTTTTGCATGTAGAGCATCATTTGGTGGCTATAGAGTGTCCTGCACTTGGTTTTCATCTAAGTCACCAGACACGTGGACACGGGAAACGGAGGACACGGAAATATGAGTGTCGGACACGGGCACGGCGACCCCCGGAAACAGGACATGGAGGACACGTTATATATATATATATATATATATATATATATATATATANNAATATATATATATATATATTAAATTATGAATTACACTTACAAAATTAATAAAATTGTAAACATTTAAATTTTACATGAATGATGATGATGATGATGATACATATTACAAATTCATTATTCAATCTTGAATCATACAATGATACAACTAGGTAATAAGTTCTAAGTTCTAACATAAATCATGAATCATGAATCATGAATCATGATAATTGATAAATATTAAAATCATAATGACAAACATTGAAATTTGAAACACACAAGAAATTCAAACCATAAACTGCAGTTTTCTCATTAAGTCATCAAAATCAAAATGTGTTACATAGACACCGACTCCTGAGTCACTGCTACAGCCACAGGCTACTATAGGTGGGAATGCGAGTGGCAAATACAAAATAAGGTAGAACAAGATACTAGAACCGTAGATGGAAGAATCCCATAGCACAACACTGTCACTGCTTAGTGGTCAGTGGTCAGTAGTCATCTGGCTCCATGTCATACTCATCATCATCAAAATCAACGTCGTCGCCACTGCTCTCTCCTCCAATCTCCGGCTACTCTGCATGATCATCCAATCCAATCTGTGGAACTGGATCTGCTGCTGTGGAGGATGACCCCTCAAGAGGAATGACATCCTCAAAAGTGATTGGCTCTAGCACTGGGTCATTAAGATCCACGTTGGCCAATGCCAACTCAACAGTGTTGTCCAAACCCATATCATCAGGAAAGACATCCCACATCTGTCTTTCCCTTCAACCACTCCTCCCTCTGCCTATAAATAAGACAGAGGTTGGTGTGCACATACACCATTGACTCTGCCCTGGACTGCTCAAGCCTGCTCTTCTTCAAGCTGTACAAATTCCCATATGTGCTCCAATTCCTCTCACAACAAGAGGATGAAGTAACCTGAGAAAGGATTCTCATGGCTAACTTCTGTAGAGGAGGGCATGGGGCTTCTTAGCCCCCTGTCTTTGAGCACATCATAGGTAGAAAATCTCTCGCTGGCAGTGGAAAAATCTATAAAGCCTGCCTCCAACTCATCAAAGGACGCTCTATCCTGATATATCCGTCTAAATGCTTCCTTCCTCCCTTCTGAAAGCTCATGATCCATGTGAGTCGGGAATCTGCGTGAAGTCCCACCACTGAGCCACTCACTGCTGTAGTATTTGGGATTCAATGAGTGAGCCAAGCAATGCAAAGTTGTGCAGTTCTTATTCCACCTGCTGATAAGAATATCCTATATGGTGGTGAAAAAGATCTCTATCGGTGTCTCATACTTAGGGGACTCATTCTGTAAAATAATGGTCCTCATGGACTCAATCATGGAATCCCACCCCTCAAAAACCTCTCCTAGGATGGGCTTGTCTATGTCTGCAAACCGTAACAAAGAGATGATAGGCTCCATGATCTTAATGGTAAGATCTACCCTCTCCCACCAAGCATCATCTAACACTGTATCCTTGACCTTTTTTGAAGAAGCTTGATCCGTCTTTCTCCAAAAAGACCAAAACTCTGAAATAACCATGGACCCAAGAGCAGCCTTGACCTCCCTCAACCTCTTAAGCATGATGAATGATGAGGCAAACCGTGTATCTGCAACCTTCAACAATGATAGCTGTGTGTACTACTTATAGATTGTGAGGGCATTGGTATGGTTTTGTACAAAATTGCGGATATGACGTGCATCCTCAATAAGACTTTCGATCCATGTCACATCCGAAGCAATGGATTTAAGTGCTAAATTCAAGGAATGAACAATGCAAGGTGTCCAAAATATTTGTGGATATTTAGCTTCCACAACCATACCAGCAGCCTTGCAAATAGGTGCATTATCTGTAATAATTTGCACACAAGAATCAACACCTACATCTTCAATAATTGTAATGAACAACTCACCCATATAGTGTGCATCCTTGTATTTTCCAAGAGCATCCACCGCTTTCAAGAAAACTGGTCCATTCAAGGAAGACACCATGAAGTTGATGAGTAGATGGCGTGATACATCTGTCCATCCATCTGAAACGATACTAACACCAGATGAGGGCCAAGTTGCTTTAATAGGCTCTAGCATTTTCTCCACCTGCCTCTTTGCCTTAACCAACAATGTGGTTCTTAGCCTCTTTGAACCAGGGGGCATGTACCCTGCTGGAGCCCCTTGAGTTAGACATCGACACATCTCAATAAACAAAGGAGACCGTGCAACATTAAATGAGATGAAGTTGAGATAGAAAAAAAACCCAATGGTAAGATCCAACTCATCTCGCCTCTCTTGCTGAAATATCTTCTCCATTGGACCCATTGCATGCCTCTTTCTTGTTGTTGCACTCCCCCACAATTGAGTGTTTGCTAGATGGGTTCCTCAAGAATGGAAGAGGATCCTCATTCTTGGTTTTCCTAGATGCCGCTGCCACAATCCCCTTGCCAACGTTGGCCTCTCTTTCGAGTTCTCTTCGTTTGGATGCACCCACTTCTTGACATGCTCCAAGTCCACAAGGTGTGCCCAACAAATGGCCCTTTACTCGGAAGTAGGTGCTTGCAAATTGAGTTTTGCAAAAACTACATGTCCAAAGAATATTACCTCCCCCCTTTAACTTGGACCCGGGCCCTTGATGTCTTGTGACATACTTCTACAATGGATACTTTGATTCTTGAACTTGCTGCCTTGCTAAAACACCATGTTTTTCAGCCTCTGAACTTGTTGCTGCAGCCCCACTTCTAGCAGATGGAACACTAGTTGACCCTGTTGAAAATGAAGGAGGAGGAACAACATTAGTGGGAAAATCCCTCCCTTTCTTTTTCCCTCTTCCAGTTGCCCTTGATGATTGAGCCATGACTGCTGTAGCAAAGTTATTGGACTGCTGCTGTAGAAAAAATCTTGAAGAATGGTGGACAAATCCACTTGCTTGGCACTTGGAATCCCTTCTCACACTCTATTAGAGCCCTTTGCTGCTCTCTAACCTTTCTTGCTGCTCCAACCTGTTTGCAAAATGAGAGAAAAACAACTTAAAAATCGTTTTTGAGGGCCCGCGAACTTCCTTTCTGCGGGACACGTATCAGGATTTCGAGACACGGTTTTAGTTGGTGTCGGGCACGTTTTATTTACATGTCACGTGTACATGACACGACCCTCACACGTACTGGACACGTGTCACAGCGAATCGTGTCGGATTCGTTGGACACGCGACACAGAGGGGGGTAGGGACGAATCCGGTTACTTAGGTTTTCATTTATCAATTTTTTGAGAGATAGGTTCTTTGACTCCAACTCCAAGACTCTAGATGAAAGAGTTCTCACTTCTGCTTGTAGCTCTGCTCAAAAAGTTTAATAAACCTGCAAATCTGTGTTAAATTTTACCGCACCTCAGGTCTGGTCTATGTCTTAGACAGTTATACGCAAATTAACTCTATTTGAACTGTAAGCATAAACACACTGAGATGCCTAACCATTTAGCACAGCGGAAAATCAAAACTAGCAATTGGATTATACACAGGTACACAAGAATTTAATGCCCAAATCTAATGTTCTTAAACCAAGAACTAATGGGCTCCCGTACCAGGGACCATGGCCCAATCTTACACAAAGTAAAAATACCAAAATTCACTTACAACATACTGCAGAAACCCTCCTTGGTTTCTGTGCCAATGCTGCATCAAAATCTACCCTTTAGGGTACTATTGTAACAGCCCTCTTGGCTATCCTCAACATGCCCTTCAAATTGTCCTATAGACCCAGTGACATCAGCCTTCTTGCTGCCTCAAGACTTGCTGTTGTCGCTGCTATAACAGCCCACAACTCTGCCACTTGTCTTGTTGATCTTGACCCCTAGAACAGCCCTCTAAGTGTCCTTAAGTCTGCTACAAAATCAGCCCTAAGAGCTGCCCATACACTGGATGTAACAGCTCCTCTTCTTGGCTGTAACAGCCCTCTGAAACTTGCTTGTACCAACCTCTATACTTGCTGTTGTCCACCTGTAACAGCTCCTTAGGCTTCCCTCAAGCTTGCTGCTCACTGAGAGCCACCTGTACTTGATCTCTTGAGCGTCGAGTACACCTCCAACACCTTGCTGTCCACCTGTAGTTGCCTCAGCAGACCTGCGGCCTCTCTCCTTGCTGGCCGAACCACTTCAGCAAACCTGCACTTCCTGTCCAGGTTTCCAAGAGGCCTGCGGCCCCTCTCCCTTGGCAGACCGAACTCTCTTTAGGCTGCGGATGCCTCTCCTAGGCTGGCCGAGCTTCCTAGCAGCGCTCACAGCTGCTCCTTTACTCCTCCTACAGTCTCCTCCAGCCTGCTGCTCAACTCGGCCCTCCTAGTGCAAAGAAACCTTCCCAGAACAAGAACAAAAACAACAAACACTAAGGCCTTATGACCTCCTCCATGGCTAGACCTATGGTCACCACACTTGGACTGAAATTTCCAAGCTCTCTCACAATTATGAAATGTCACAATGACCTCCTCTTTGTTTATACAAGTAGGGGTCAACATAGAAGCCCCTCCACAATTGAACATCAAAATAGGCTTTTTTGTGGATATGAAGCCCCAACACAAACCCACAAAGCCCATCACCAAGCCCCCGGCTCAAAATGCAAGGGGGTTATCGCCGAACCGAAAGTGTGATGTGGTGCCCACGATGATTCTCACATGCCCAACACCTAGGGTCATGTGAGAATACCTACCTGAAGCTACAAAACATCAACACTCCCTTTTAGCGAGGGAGGTATTCCCACCACACTCCACAATCACCTAGGAGTAGCTATGTCTCCCGCACTGGATCCGCTACCATAATTGCTCTCTAATCCGCTTGATTCATTGCCCGCCTTGTCATTGAGGCAAGTCTTGTTGTTTGGCATGATCCCTCCGTGGAAGACACCCTGCTCCTAGAAGCCTCTTGTTCTTGAGCATCCTACCTAGCCATTTCAACCCATGACACCCTCCTGACAGTCTTGGAAGATGCCTCTCTCCCATCTGGACCTGAAGGTTGGCTCTCACTGAACGGCTGACTCTCCCTCTAAGCCTCCTGACTCCCTCTAAATCCACTAACTCCCTCTGAAGTCGGACTCCCTCTAATTCCACTAACTCCCTCTGAAGTCGAACTCCCTCTAAATCCACTGACTCCCTCTGAATCCACTGACTCCCTCTAAAGTCAAACTCCCTCTGAATCCACTGACTCCTTCTGAGGTCGGGTTCCCTTTGAGTCTGCTCAACCTTCGAAGCTACCTGCTCCCTATCCATTGTCACTTGCTACTGTGGGTCATGGCTCGTATAGGCTGGCCCTTCTGCCTATATACGTTTCCCTCTCTAACTCCAAGACCACCGTTGTGCCTGGGCATCCAATAACAGTTGTCCATCCTAGAACAACGTTGCATAGCCCTACTCCCCAATCGTTGAGGCTGAGAACACACCCCTGGCACCCATAGCACATTTTCCACTCACAACACATCCCCTGACTCCATCCAAAATACCATTCTCCAAATCCCTATACTACATGCATGGTCCTCATACCAAACTCCTCGTACATACCTGAGTCAGAAACTGTGAAGCTCTCGAACAAATCATGTGCCCCTGTCATGTGTCGATGGTTCCCACTATATAAGAACCATGCAATCGTCCAAGGCAAGCATCCTGCTTACCCAAGTCACAACAATCCAATGAACTTCCACCCAAGTCCATCATCCAAGTCACAAGACTCTCTGTGTCTACACACACGCTGCAACTGAACCTGTGTCCTCTTTCTGAACAGTCCCGAGCTGTGGATGGACACTCAATCTAGTCCACTCTAGACCTCCGCAACTCATCTCTGCAAGTGTCCTCATCCTTCTGGTTCAAATACCTCATACATTGTCATACCTGGACCATGTGTAACTCTCTGGGCCGATGAAGACTCTATCTCATCAACCTGCCATCCACACAAAGTTATCTCGTCAATGCCAAAGCACCCGATCTGCACCCATCACAACTCATTATAACAAGTCATTGGAAGTCCATCCACAGGGTTGGCAACCTACCACACAACATACTGCTGCGATCCAGGCTCTCCGCCAATCCACCAAAACTCCCAACCTGCCACACCACGGAGCTGCAATAGCCCACAACTCCTCATCTGAACGGTCTGCTCCATGTCTCAAACCATAGACCATCTAACCTGTTTCTACCTGCAACAGTCACTGTAGCTCCCTCTCAGAACTATCACCTGTGTAAATATCTCAGATCCCATTGTCCTTCTCAAAACCACAGCTCTGATACCATGTTAGATTTTACCGCACCTCAGGTCTGGTCTATGTCTTAGACAGTTATACGCAAATTAACTCTATTTGAATTGTAAGCATAAACACACTGAGATGCCTAACCATTTAGCACAACGGAAAATCAAAACTAGCAATTGGATCATACACAGGTACACAAGGATTTAATCCCAAATCCAATGTTCTTAAACCAAGATCCAATGGGCTCCCTTACGAGGGACAATGGTGTTGAAATTCCTGAGGTCCTATGAGGCTTCCATCTAAGGTCTGTCCTTGACCTTAGTATGGCTCTAAGTTTCAACTGTTTGGCTGTCTTCTTTTGCTGTTTTAGGACAGCAAACAGTCATGTTACTTTCTGCTCAATGTTTTATAGGTTAGGTGCTCTTTTAAGGTGCCCTTGCAAGTGTTTTCTTGTCACAATATTAGCACATGCAATATAACTTAAAACACATAACACTACCTCTAGATCTTGAACTTTAAAATGCTGAACTACACTTCTAAGCATGCATAAATTTGACACAGGTATTTTTGGTCAACATGACCCTGGATAAA
>CBVK0102051278.1:0-17807 GCA_900067695.1 Picea abies
TCTATATGCACTAAAAAACACTAAAAAACCCTCAATTAAATTGTCAACCCGGGGTAAGTAAACTTAGAGTTGTAGCACTATATGTGCCAAGGCAGAAAGGCTAGAGGTAATATAGTCTAACTAAGGAAATGGGCTATCTAAAGGCTAATCTACTTAAGGAAACACTATTAATGATCAAACCCTACTAAGAAATTTAAACTATTTACCCTAAGTAACTTTTGAACAAAAGATCGATGGATAGTCCTAAGAAAGCAAATGAAAACCCTAATTAAATCAAATTAACTTAATCATCACAAGAAGAAAAATCAAACTATCTATCTACTAAGTAATAACAACAACAAACTACTTTAATTAACCTACTCAAATTCAATATAAAGCAAGTAAATAGACAAGCAACTACCCTATCAAAGCAAATAAACAAGTAAGCAATAAACTAACTAACATATGGTAACTTCTACAACAAGTAAACAAATCAAAATTATTCAATAAGCAACTAATCAAACTAATAAGCAAGTGAACTCTATTCTTAAACTAAACTTCATAATTACTTCTAACTTACGAAAGGAGATCTTAATCTACTAGACTCAAAGCATTGTGACAATAAAGGTAATCAACAACTACTATTTAATCTACAATAAGAAACTATTCTTTAATCTACCAAAGAAAGAAAACTATCCTCTAATCTACAAAAGCAAGGAAACTCAAACATAGTGTTGATGGTTATGTCTCTGGTGTCTTATAATATCACAATGGAATTTAACAATTAATAATAACTCAAGAGGGATAAACTCAATATTGACTTCGATAGCAAAGTGAAAGGTGTGAATTAAGAAATCTAGTGAGAACTTAGCCATTATAGAAGCAACATCAACTACCCTGCATATCCATGTGATTCGATAACTCAAGAGGGATAAACTCAATATTGACTTTGATAGCAAAGTGAATTGGGCAATCTAGTGAGAACTTAGACATTATAGAAGCAACAACAACTACCCTGCATATCCATGTGATTATTCAATCTATGCATTAATCATCAACAATATGAAAACATTATTCTATTTAATTCAATTGCATTCTATGATAATTAAGAAAATTCATACTACTTAGATTCATAACTGAAAACTAAACTCATTAATCAAATTTCGAATTAAGATTGCAACCTAGATCTAGAAAAGGAAATTGCATAAAGTAAAGTAAACTAATCCTATTTTAACAAATTAAATTGCAAATAGAAAATACTCATAAATGCATAACTTAAATCCTATTTCTATTTCAGCATATGACAAGAAATTAAATAAGCAAACTAAATAACAACTAGATAAGAAAAACTAAATAGCAATTAGATAAGCAAACTAGAAATGAAAACTAAAACTAACAACTATCCATCCACTCAAACTTGCCAAAGAAACCATGAACTAAATACTCTGTTTTTAAACTCTATTTCAGCATGTAGAAAATCTAGCTATCATCTAATTATACACAAGGGTTAGTATCTAAAAAACTTGCAAGTTTATTCCTACTAATTAAAAGATTATTTCATATTAACACTAGCCTTCATAGTAACCCGCAAAACTAAACTGAAGCAATTAAATTATAAACAACAATTTATACAATAAATAAACACAATAAAAATTTATGTACAGGAAATAAACAAAATGATGATTACACTACTCGAATTCACAAGCAAACTAACTAAATATTCACCCAGACCACTGGTGGGCCTCCCAGCAGGTCATGGCTACTCCTTAATGATGAATCACGAGCTCAAACAACACGATTTCAACATTAAAATTAAAAACACAGTTTTACACTGTTTTAGCAAAATATGTCTGAAAATGGCAAAACAGAGTTGAAGTATTTTTTTTTCTCCTCTCACTATTTGTCTGACCACTGAGGTGGTATTTATATATTTACAAGATAAGAGGTTGACCACAGGAAGGGTCAACCTCCTCTAAAAAAAACAAATCGCATTCAATGCGTCTTAACCGTTGGTGCCTTTTAGAAACAAGGTGAGCCAATAAACGCCCAGCATAACAACCCAATATGAGTTGTTAGAAGCTCAGTAGCTAGAGGCCATGAGCACAAAGAAAACCCATTTCTCTAATTTTCCCATTGTTGGTCACCAATATGATAACTGCCAAATTGCCCATGGTTTTATTGCAAGACGGAGTGCTGAACAGAGTGTCGGATAGAGTACCGGACGGAATGTCGTATGGAATACCGAACATAGTGTCGAATGCAAAAATGACCTATGATGTTTCCCTGTGACACACAAAATGCGAATTAGTTTTCTGAAATCATTAAAACATGTTGAATTATACTCAAAACCATCATAAAAAATGAATCATACATACCTTGTATGAACCACAGCGATTTAACACAAAAACTCTTCAAAATTCTTCAAAATAGGAAAATACATATACACATTTGGCCAAAAAAGGATTCAATCAACATCATTAAATTAACCATATTGTGGGCCCAACAGTCACCATGCTTATAACCGATCTCTAGTTTAAAAGTTGTTTCATGTTGAAGTTTTCGGGTCTCCACTAGTGCTGCCCCTTTTTTTCTACACAAATTTATGGTCTTGTTATCCCAAATTTCTAGGGATAACTAGGTATATGATGTCTCGATGCCCTCAAGTTGCAGACATGGAGTACCAAGAGACATATGGATGACAACGTCCAATTGCACAGACAGAGGCCCACCTCACCACCATAGATCTCTAATTCATCATGATGGTATCCACCACATCAACTTGCTTCCGGAAGACATTGGGACTTGCTCCATAAGGTACAAGCCATGCATTATGGTGAGTATCATTTCAATATTTGAGGCATTTGAGTATGTTGCATTTAAAATTGCTTTTGATTAGGTAACATCTACTTGAAATTATGCTCTTTGACGAGCCATCATGCCATTCCTGATCAGACTTTCCATTTTCCACACTTCATCCCCTCGTCTCCTTATCTTTTTGGATTTTCGGGTGCACTAACCCAAGAAGGGGTTGTCCCTCATTTCATGGGAAGAAGGGGCTAAAGGCCCAGAGGGAATGTAGATGGAAAAAGATAAAATCCAAAATTATAACCTTCCAAATGATTGCCCAAAGAGGTCTTGAGAACAATGAAATGTCTCTCCTAAAAAATGAAAGACCTAAAAAAGCAAATTCACATTATATAGATGTCCCACTTGTTGAGGTTTGTACACTCATGCAGTGTCCCTTTCTTTCCATGCATATGGCACTCTGTGTACCTCTAGCTTCAAGTGACATTGTGGTACTTCCCCTCAAGCTTTATTTTAACCCAGAGGGAGTACCAAATAGTATTATACTTTAATTAATCAATGACAATAAATGGGTTTGGAAAAAGGATGCATTGAAAATGAAGGTGCAACACACCCTCTATAAAGGCACCCATAAATGAGACACTATGATCCCTTGTATGCCATGAACCCCATGCCCAAAAACAATTCTCCCATCCACTTCATCTTCTCCATGGCTTAAAGAGTGGTCCACCTAGGAAACATTCCTTGACTAATGATCCACCCAATAGCTCACCTTGTCAACCCTCCCATACTTAAACTTGGAAAGTTGCATAGGGTCTTTGAGTAATTGTTTAATTTGATGAGGTAGTTTTTTATGCACATTTCTTAGGTGACTCTTTTTTTGACTTGATTTACTTATCATGATGCATTTCAGTTTAGATCCTTGGAGGGCATACTCATTGTCTTTGTAGAACCTTGCTTGGTGGACAGTTTTGGAAGAACAAGCCTAGCTTGGGCTTCCTTGGAGCATGAAGTCAACAGGTTGGATACCATGGCCCGCACACCGATTGATGATGGTAGCCTTTGGAGGATTGAGAGACACCTTGGAGGACCTATCCTAGCCCTTTATCACCCCAATGACTTGCCTGTGGAAGATAGGGTGCTATATCTTGGGGCTTGATGTCTTGTTGGGGCTAGGGTTTGGAGTGGTGGTATTGTTGACTTGAAACTTGGCACATTTTTTATGAAGAGAATCCTTGGATTGATGGATTAGACTCTAGCACATAAGTAGGAGGCCTTTGGAGGCCCAAAGTTTCATCTCCAAGCTCAAACGACTTGCTCAAAGTGCCAAATGTTGCCCTAGAAGGGTGATGTCATGTCATTTTAAGGTTTTCTTATGTGCAAAATCAAATTTAAAGTTGTAAAGGGGAAAAGTAAGGGACTTTGGCCTCCCTAATTTGTATTTTACCCTAAGTTAATTGGGATTTTTTTATTTTAAAGGTTTAGTATAAAAAAAGATCAAACTCATTTCATTTTAACGTAGTTCTCTCATTGTGAGAAGACTAGTTGGTTGAAATTGGCACCATTTTTGGGAAATTTTACATATCTCTCTCTTCTACTTTCTCTTGTGATTGTTTGTCTTGGCTATTGGATGAAGAAGTGATGCACTATCTCTTGTGGATGCTAATTCTTTCATTTGTGGTAGAATTTTCTTGGTTAAAAGGGAGTTTATCTTGTTAATTCTTGGACTAGGTAAGGAATCTTTGATTTTTTATTGCTTCTTTATTTGTTGCAAGGTTAATTTGCTAAGCTCTTGGGGAGTAAAACAACATACAACCCCACTAATTCTATCATAATTTTCTTGAATAAATTGTTGTACAAAGGGTTACTAGGGGGAGTAAAAGGGATTACACCTTCCTAGTAGTTCCTAGCTAGCCTTGCTTGCCTTAGGGAGTAAAAGGAATTACAGCCCTAAGGAAGTGGCAAATATATCTCATTCATTGCTAAATATGTCCCTTTTCCATTCCTCACATTCTTAAGACTTGTGATATTTTGAAAAATGGAAAAACATGTTTGGACCCTTATACATCACACCTTGGTGTCTTGTGCCTTTCTTTAAAATATTTCATGACATTATCCCATACTTTTGTGCTATGTCTTTGGGATTGTAACTTGAACATTTGTTTTCCATGCCACACCAAATGTATCATTTTATCATTGGCTTCACATATATGTCAAATCTTCCATCTTTTAGATACCACGTGGAAAAGATAATGTTATTTTCTATTCCATTTTATCTGAATAACTTCTCATATCTTCATTCTCCCATCGTCACTTGCTAAACCCAGAAGCTAAGGCTCCAAGGGATTCCATTGGATGGGTTTCACTTCCATTAAAATCATTATTCTTTCATTAAAGATCCCAATACAATAGGAAACAAGATTTTCACCTTTGGCCTACAACTACTTGCATGACTACTTTTGAAGCAGTCTATGGCCAAAATCCCCCATCATTTCTCTCCTAAATGCCATGGGTCTCAAAGGTTCAGGATGTTGACAAAAATCTTATCGTCATTGAGGCCATTCTTCGTGCCCTCAAAGACAATTTGGTCATGGATTAGAATCGCATGAAGCAACAAGCAGATCAAGGTCATTTTGAATGCCATTTTGTTGAAGGGGACCAGGTATTTCCTCGACTACAACCTTATAAGCAGACTTCACTCAAATCTCAACACTATCAAAAAATTGTGCCCAAATTTTATGATCCTTATACAGTGATTAAGCGTGTGGGATCGGTGTCCTATAAATTAACTCTACCCAGTCAGTCGAAACTCCATCCTATTTTTCATGTTTCCTGCTTAAATAAGGTGATTGGAACTAAGTTCCAAACTCAAACTAGTCTCCCTAAGTTGGATGAAGAAGGTTCAATTTGGATTCAACCCCAATCAGTATTGGACCAACGCGAGTGTTTTCTCCATCAACGCACCATCAAGTAAGTGTTAGTGCAGTGGAAATATACAACTCTATAAGATGCCACCTAGCATCTGGCCACCATTCTGCAACAATTTCCTCATCTGAAGCCTTCAGAAAAATTATGTTTTTCAAGGGGTGGGGAAATTTTAGGGAACTAACCTCCCTAACCCCTCACATAGGTAGAATAATATATTTTCCATGTAATAAAGTATGACATTAGTCAGTAAGGCCTATTTAATAAATGATAACAGGTCAATGTAAGAAGACCTAATAGAATCTTTTTCTTCTAGAAATATATTCCTCTGGAATTTTATTTAGAAGAAAGAATTAGTATAAATAAGAGTAGGAGGAATGATAACTATTTGTATTGAGAATTATTGTAATATATATATACTTTGTTGAAGGTTCCCCCCTAAAAGAGGCAAGCATACATTGCTTTCTTTGAATAAAGGTATTATTTCTGGTAATTCTCTTCTCAATATTTTGTTGTTCCGTTGATATGTGTTGAATATTCTTGTTTATGCATATTATATTACATATGGTAAATTACACTTGAGGTTTGGATCATGAAGGACTTTGATTCAAAGAGATATTAGATATGTGGAGAAGGAATTCCATCTAGAGATGAGGACACAGAGAAGAGACAATATAGGCATCTGCAAGTGGGTTTCAGTAGAGCGAAGCCATATGAAAGGGTTGAGCCATATGGAGTTTTCCATACAGTCTTTATGTCTGTGTATGAGAGTCATGGAGAGAAGCACATATATGCTAGTTTGTAGAAGGAAAGGTTTGTACACCTCAAAAATCATGCAAGATATATCTCGTATATCATATCATAATTTTATAGGTTTGTCTACAGCTGTATTTCTCTCAATGGGCCATTATCCCTATTACAAGAGCCCTAATTTAGCATAATAAAATCATTCTCAGCATTTGTTTTCCCTTGGGGGGTTGTCCATGGGTATCTACCCAAAACTATTGGTTTTTATGTGTGCATGATTTGGTTTCCAGTATTGCTTCTTCTATCTTTACTTGAGTTAAATATTCCAGCAGTGTATTTTTGTTTTGTGAGATTCTAATGTAAATTGCAACAAGTAAATCATTAGATAACAAGATACCTAGGTGTCAGAGTAAGAGGATTTCAATAGTTATGAAGGGAATACAAATATCAAATGCATAGTAGTTGATAGTATATTTGTAGGAGATCTTAGTATATCCATAACCAACTTGAAGAAATCAAAGGACATATTTCAGGGAAACGGTCATACTGAGGTAGAACTAGGGTTTTGCATTTTTACGGAGTTGTATGTAGGATGCATAAGGAACATGTGTATACATATTTCGGAATATTTGGAGACACTAACATACACATGGGTAGTAGTGAGCGCATACACATACATACATGGTTTCCAATAAGGGAAGTCACATACATACATTGGTTCTAGTGGTGATAGGCACATATAGGTTTGTATAGGTTAGTACAAGGGTAGTTTCAAGAAGTAGGTTATTTCAAAGGAATTTTATCACATCTAAGGTATGGCATCAACACCATTGAGAGTTGAATAAATATTGTATGGAGCATCTAAATTCATATGTTGGAAAGAAAGAGTGACTTTGGCATTGAAGGAGTATGACCTTTGAGAGTTAGTGGACAAAGTAGTTGTTCAACCGACAGATACGACAGATTTGGATGTTCACAAGAAGAATGAGATCAAAGTCGAGTGAGTACTCTTCGATTTAGTGAAGGATCATTTAATTCCTCACCTATCTAAGAAAAACACAACCAAAGAGATGATTGATGCCTTGGTGGAATTATTCAAGAGCACAAACATGAGTAGGAAGATGGTCTTAAGGAATAAAATCACATCAGTGTAGATGTCCATATCTGAAAATGTCACCAACTATTTCATGAGGATCACACAGATGCATGATCAGATTGCAATCATAGGGGAGAAAATGGAGGATGCAGAGCTCATGAATGTGGCATTGATTGGTCTTCCCAAGTCTTTGAAACCATTTGTCAAGGGATTCCTTTCTTGGGAACATCTTCTAGATTCCTAGAAACCTTGGGATGATTGCATACAAGAAGAGACTTAGGAGGATTCTAAGGTAATCAAGCAGGGAAGTAGTGATGAGAAATTGGCTCTTTTCAATAAGACAAGGAAGGGAAAAGGAAAGAGTTATAGAAAGAAGGGTAACAGTGATCAAGGATCATCACAGCCAGGGAAGAAGAAGGACTTGAATAAAATCAAGTGCTTCTCATGTCATAATAATGGACATTATGCATCTCAACATCCAAATAAGAAGAAGGGTAAAGTAAATAAAGACAATAAAATCGGTAGAGACTCATCTTGATGAGTTTGCAATGAAGTTTGAGAAGGATTACTCATTGGTTTCTTTCCTTTATGCCAACATAACTGCGAGGAGTGATTGGTTCTTGGACAGTGGTGTATTTCGTCATATCACATAAGCACATGAGCTATTTAGTATTATGATGGAGAAGGAATCATATGTTCATGTGCAGCTTGGTGATGATTCCAAGTATGCACTGAAGGGAGAGGGAATAGTTTTGTTCCACCTTGAGTGAGGAGATTCATTAGATTCCTAGTATGTTCTTTATGTATCAGGTTTGAGAATAATTTTCTCTCGGTCTCAGATATGGAGGATAGGGGTTTTTTCATTACTTTTCATAGAGGGAAATTACTCATACGTCTAGAGGAAGATATCCTGAAAAATATAGTGGTCATTGTAGTTAGAGAGGGAACTTTACATAGGTTTCAAGACAAGGTTGTTTAGTATTTGGTACATGAAGGTGACAGACTATGTGAGTTGTGGAATAGGAGGTTGGGAAAACTACACTACATGGAATTTCTTATTCTAAGGGGAATTGTTACAAGCCTACCAAAATTCATTATTCAGCAACATGGAATGTGCATAGGGTGTGCACTTAGCAAGAATTCCAAGGATACTTTTCCTAGAAGTGAGAGTAGATACAAGGGGATATTGGATATTATCCATCGATATGTAAGTGAGCCAATGTTAGTAGAATTAGTACATGGATCAGCATACTATGTGATGTTTATTTATTATTCTTCCACGAAAACTTGGATCTTATTTATGAATACCATGGATGATGTATTTAGTTGGTTCAGAGAGTTTAAGGCTCAGGTGGAGAACCAAACAGGCAAGAATATCAAGGTATTGAGGTCATATAATGGGGGGGGAGTACACCTCCAATGATTTCAAGGATTTCTGCAAGGAGGCAGGGATCAAGAGGGGGGTGATAGTCTCATAAAACCCTTAGCAGAATGGGGTTGTGAAGATAAAAAATCAATCCATCGTCGATTCTACGAAGGCTATGATACATGACGAGGAGCTTCCTATGTTTTTGTGGGAAGAGGCATGTAACATAGTGGTATATAGGATTCCTCAATAAATATTTGGGGATCTTTGGTTGTCTAGTTTACATCCATGTTCTTGTGGAGAAGAGGAAAAATATGGAGCCTTTAGGACATAAGGGTATATTTGTGGGGTACAACGAGAACTCAAATGCTTACATGATATTCTTACCAGCGCATAGGAAGACATTTGTGAGCAGAGATGTTAATTTCAAGGAGAACTTGGCATCTAGACAATATTAGAAGTCATTAGTAGTGATAGAGGAAAAGGAGAAACATGCTCTAAAGGATAAGCACCAGTCAATAGTTCATACTTCAGGTGGGGAGGAGGAGTTATCCCATTCCATTTATGTTAGGATACCTAGGTATCTAATATAGACATTGAAGGATGCTAGTGAGGATCCTAGGAGTTTGGTCAAAGAGTGTAGGCCTCTGAATACATTTTTGAACTATATGGCACTTATTAGTAGAATCATTGATGTTGATCCATCCAGTTTTTAGGAAGAAAAAATCAACAGGTATGGATGGATGACATGGTAGAAGAGTACACCTTGTTGTAATATAGGGAAAAGTAGGGGAAGGTTACTAGTAGTTCAATACATAAGCAAGAATACAATCACATATGCATAAATATAGAAAGATACATACACAAAGTAGTGGAATCCCAAAGAACATGCTTTATTAGATAGATGATTCAATACAACACAATCTATATCTTTTCAGATACATACTTGTCTATTTATACCTACATATTCAGTTACCAGGACGTTGTAACTACCTAATTGTCTGGGTCAGTCGGTTAATAGAACTCTCGACTGAATTATACTTTTGACTTCAACAGTTGATCGAATAACTCTTAGGAAACTGTTAGGTCTATTCGATAGATTCAAATATCCCCTACAACATCTTCCCCCAACTCAATTCTTTAGTCATCCCAAGAAAGAGAGGAGTAAAACACAATTTACTTTTACATTGAATGTTTACAAGTAGAAATGATAGAAGGAGAGAAAGAAGAATAAATATATCCAAAATGTTTTGATGCATGATAATATTATGGAGCCATATTCGACTATCCTTCTATGTCAGGAATTCTATCACTAGTCGAGTTGACTACGTCCTTTGGAATTCTTTCTATACTAGAGTCAAAGGAAATCTGTAGGATGTTGGGAGTTGGATACCACAAATGTTGGGTGAAGTCCTGGCATGCATTGATCAAATCGTGTGCTTCTAGGCCTAGTGTCTTGATCTATCCAAGCAAGTTTACTTTATATGTTATTTCTTCTTTTTGTACCACAGCCAATTTTGGGTCAATCTGTTGTTCCATCTCTTGAAATTTTTCTCTTGGTTGCACGAGGCGAATTACTACTCTATCAGTTTCCAAATTTATTTTGTGCCCCTCCTTTTTTTATTACTGTTCTTGGTGTGAGAGTTGCAACTCTACTTCTTTTTCTTTTTCTAACTGACTTGTGAGGGCCTCTTTGATCTTGATGTTGGTCATCATATTTCTGGTTTTTTCTATGTTTTCGACCACAACTCTTTATATTCTTCCATTGCTAAATTCATTTGGAAAGTGAGTTGGGAAGTCACTTACCACTGAATTTAGCATTGTAGCATTCTTGGTGACATCTTCCACATTTTTCTGAGTCCTTTAAGATTGGTGTATTGTGTCACCATGATGGTGGTTTTTTGTTCTTGGATTATTTGATTATCTATCCTTTCTTGGTGGTATTGTTGTTGTGTCTCTTCCTTTTCATTTTGGATAAGTTTGACTTGTTGTTGACTTTTTTGTATTAGTTGTGATTAGGTTTTCAACCAAGTCTTTAAAACTTGCCAATGGGTCCTCCATTTCTAGCAGTTGCTTTGTGCCTAAATACTTTATGACCATCTCTTTGCATTCATGTAACATTTTCTTTTGATCCTCATTTAGTTTTGAAAGCTGAATCCATTATTTAATAACTTTCTTCCACCTATTTGTTGATTATTTTGTAATGACTTGATGTAAATTGAAGAGGTTCTCATCGGATATTGAAGTCGGGTTGAGTGTGTTTTCGACAGCTGGCCCTGACGGGTTGGATGATCGAGTCACTTTAAAGGTAATTTGTGTGGATTTATTTTTCTTACTCTTTACTGATGTTGTTGTTGCCCCCATGTCCTTCTTTTGAGATTGTGTTGCAGGTAAGTGAGTCTGATCGACTTGTTCCCTTACTTTTTTTTCCTACTACTGCGTCTGATTTTCTTTTTTCTATAAGGAAGGTTGTTGAGCTTGTGTATGTGCTAGTGTTGTATCCTTATTTGTATTGTTTTCTGGGAAGGCTTCCTCTCTATGTTCCTACTATTTTTATCCTACTTTTTTTGGTATGTCAGTCATAGTCTATACTAGTTATAACTAGGGAATATTAACATCTTGGGTGTTGATTTCCTAGAGGTCGACTTCCTGATGATTGATTGGATATTGTATATCTTCAAATGGATGGACCGACTGGATTGGTATTTCATCGACCGAATCATGTTGTTGTGCAATTTCTACTGGCTAAGCTGAATGGATTGGTATTTATTCGACCAACTTGGGATGCTATGACCCATCGATATCGATCTCCTCGTCAACCAACATATATCATGGGTCCGACTCAGTTTCTTCTGGCGACTCAACAATTACAAGTTGTCTCTTATTTTTATTTGTATGTCGCTCCTCAACTATGGTTACTAGCTCAAGTGATGGTGATTCTCTTGTCAAATTGATGGGTGGTTTGGTCACTCTTATTTTTCCTTGTGTCATCTTTTTCCTAAATTCTAATAATGTCCAGTTCTTTGTGACATTGTCTAGAGTTACAATGGTGGTCAATATTTTGTGTATCTTATCTATTCATGCTCCCATTGTTTTAATATTTCGGAGGTTATTTTTTATTTGTTTGACTTGTTTTTTGTGTACTTTGTCTTTTTCCATGGCTTTCTTCATTCCAAGTCCAACTGATGAGATTAAAATTTTCTTCATCATATCAGTCTCCTGTTGGGTCTACGTTTCTATTCGCTTGATTTTTTCTACAATTTTTTCTGGTGATACTAGTCAAATTTTATTGAATGACGAGGTTGTTAAAGTAGATACCTCCAGTCAACTGAAAATTATCTCACCATAATTATTCTATGTCGAAAGATATTTATTCGCCTCCAACTATTGTTTTCCCTTTATCCCTTTTCATTGGCTTCTTTCTTTTTCTGAGCAAAGGCCTTGCAGGAACAACTGCCAATGCTTCTAAGTCTTCAAAGAAAGGGCAATTCATATAAATATGCTTCTATTTCTTCCTCATGTTTGGCGTCGGTGAGGGGGAGTCCCAAAGGTATCCCCGGTTGGTTAACTTTGGGAAGAATTTGTATTTCCTAGTCTCTTTGTCTTTCTAATTCAACAAATATTTCCTTTGTTGTTGTCTGATAATGTAACTCTTCTGGTTCTAGGGATGACTCCAATCCACACCAATTTTTTATTGAATTGAGTTATAAATTAATATTGAAGGGTGTCAACAAGGCCCAATGAACTGATTTCTCGATGCACCATCTATGTGAGCTATATTTTAAATTTCCGACCCATAGTAGAAACATTTATTGTGGAGGTAAGGATCTTGAAGCACATTCTTGCTCTATTGCAGAAAATCTATATTTTTCCATTGTTGGAACCTTCTTAATTGTGAACGTATGGTCTTCAACTAGACTATATTTCTCCATTGATATCCATATTAGTAAATAATGGAATTTGATGGCCTTCCCAGCTTCTTGGCATTCTTTGCAGTTAGTCTGAATGATGTTGGCCATGTATTCAATCCAGTTGAATATTTATACCTTTTTAAGAATTTGGCCAATTGACTCTATCATGGTCATTTTGACATCATATGCTCGACTAGCTAGTGTAAAGCATAAAGATATACTTATGGCAGTCCATATTGAGCACAAGTTGGGGATCTTGTTGATAAGTAACCCCTTTGAATTTTTTGTTGTAGTCGACCCGGTCAAAATTTGCATCCAAGCATTTGCATTTGAAGTTTTCGGGACCTGGACCCCCGTCTTTGGAATGCTGGTGATTCTGTGAATAAGCCCGCCTGTTATTTCTATCCGATTGTCGATCCAAAGATATCCATCATGATATTGATTGACAATAAAATTTGTTGCTTCTTCCTTCCATCGCCCGAAGTCGACCACTTGTGGTGCTCCTAGGATGTGTCTGATTCTTTCTTTTTATAGGAATTTTGTCTCAAGCTTCTAACAGACGTCCTCCAATCCCCATTCTACAAAATTTTTCCACTTTTTGCTCCAATCCATCTCCTCCAGTCACGACTCTTGTATATTTTGCATCCAAATTTTCAATGACATTGCGGTTTTGTTGTCGAACCTTTCTCTTGGTATTGATCCTTCCTCTGTCTCAACGACTTGTCCTCTCATTCTCGACATATCTAAATCCAGTTCGACTGTATTCAACAAGTCAAGAAAAGTTGCAGGTTCACTCGGTTTCTTGGTCGACTCCTTACTCTGCTGCGGGGGAGAAAATAACAATGACGTGAAATCATATGCATCTGGAAGAGGGAGATTCAAATTAAATGAGGCCAGTTGTTCCTTAAATTCACACATCTCTATCATAAATTTTGGTGGTATGTTTGACTCGTATGAGGGGACATAGAGGGTAGTGCTTATTTGGTACACCTGCAGGTCTTGTCGTGTATTAATTGTAGCAATTTCCACTTGGATTGACTTTGTGTCGGGTCGTTTCGAAGTTATATTAGTGGTTACAAAATATCTTCTATGTCACATCAAAAATCAATATTCTTGTCAGGTTCTTTGGTCATTTCCTGTCGTGTTTTAAATGAATTGTCCTTTTTGGAGTCAAAATGTTCATGCTCGGTTTTTTCTCTCGCTCGACTGAGTAAATATCCTCTGTTGATCTGCGATCGATACATGGTTAGACCAACTGATTCTTTTGTATCGTCATGTTTCCTTTTGTCGATTCTTCTTAGTCGATGTTCTTGATAATTACTTCGGTCCTATGTTTTATTGTAGTCCCCTCTATGATGGCTTCGCTCGCTTGATCTGGATTTCCTCGATCAATCAAGTGTCACTTGATGAGAATTTGTTGTAAGTATAGAAATGGAGTTGTGTGTTGATCTCGTCTTCATCCACTTTCTCTATGGTTTAACCATGAGCTTCTTTCTCTCTCCATTCTACCTTTCCTTTACTTTTTTCTTCCAAGCTTTGAAACTTCTTTAATGCTTAACTTTTCCTATGACAATTTCTTGTACCTGAATGTTATACCTGAATTATTTATAACCGACTTTTAATTATTAATAAGAAGGATTTATTTATTGATACTATTATTAGTCTACATTAATCTACTTCGAACAGACTGTTATATTTCTAGTTCTGGTCGATCCTTGTTGGCATTACCTTCTACAAACTTTGCCAACATGGTTCCTCATATTTATGTATTATACTTATTTAATCAGGCACCATTAATCACTTTTTTAAATGGGTGCCCAAACAAAGTTTGAAGTTGAACTGCGCCTGTCGGTTGAATGTATTCTATAGCATAAGGACCAAGCCATGTTGTCTCTAACTTTCCGGTTTTCCTTTAATTTGGATATCGTATAGTAGAACTAGGTCCCCATTTTTTATCTCCTTATTTTTTAGATGACGATCATGCCATACTTTTCGTTGTTGTTTTTGAACTTCTTGGTGGTGAATTTCTATTGATCTTCCTTCTTCTAGCTTATTCAATTGGTAAAGACAATCTCGTCTTCTTCTTTCTTTGTCAAATTTAGCAAGAACTACTACTCTGTCTAAGTTGGCCCAGAAGTGAAGTGGTATCATAGCTTCTTGTCCAGAGACAAGTTTAAAGGTTGTTTGTCCAGTTAATCACTTATATGCAGATCTGTATGCCCATAAGAATGCATGAATTTTGTCATCCCAATTGTTCTTTTTGATGCTGCAGATTTTAGTGAGTCCTTTATGTAGTGTCTTATTAAATGCTTCAACCGCACCATTCACTTGGGGATGGTATGCCATTGTTCTTATGTGATCAATAAGAAGTTTATTTAGTAGGACTTGGATCATCTCATTTACAAAGTGTTTCCCTTGGTCATTGACTAGTGTTACTGGACATCCAAATCTTGTGATTATGTTCTCATAAATAAATTTCACTGCAACCTCTTTAGTGCATGTTTCGACTGGTTCTTCTTCCGCCCACTTAGTCACATATTCAACTGCAATGATAATATATTTCAAATATGTTCTTCTTTCTCTTTGATGAAATGGATCGACAAAGTTGATGGCCCATATCTCAAATGGTCTATTAGGGTTGACCGACTATACTAGAATTTTATTCTTCAATAGAGGGAGACCCATTCTTTGACAACTATCACATTTCTTGACATGTTCCTGAAAATATTTATGTAAATTTGACCACCACAAAACCACCTAAAGTATCTTCGGCGCTATCGTGTTAGCCTGAAAGTGGCCCCCATCTGGTCCTATGTGTGCCTCGTTGATAATGTATTCTCTTTCACGTTCTATAGAACATCTCTTAAGATGTCATTAGGTCCCATTTTGTATAAATATTCATTTATGATTGTGAATGGTGATGCTTTTAGAGCTAACACTTTCTTTTTATTTGCTGAGAGATTATCAAGAGCCTTCCCCTCCTCCAAGAAATTTTCTATTTCTTCCAGATCTTTTGGTGCTTCTTCGACATGGAATAGATGTGCATCTGGAAGATTGTCCTCTATGCCAGTCGGTTCCTCCCTTGTCTTGAGTCGGGACAGATGGTTGGGCCTGACATTCTTTTTCCCAGGTCAGATGATTATATCGAATTCAAATTCTTGGAATAGTAATAACCAACGACAAATTTTTCCTTGATGAACATGTTTATTGACTAAATATATTAATGCCTCATGATCTGTAAAAAATGTGAATGGGTTCGCATGTAAGTAGTGTCAGAATTTATGCAAAGCGAATATCATCGATAAGGCTTCCCTTTTTGTGGTTGAGTAATTTTTTTCTGCTTTATTTAACTTCCAAATGGCATACACGATCAAGTGGTCAATTGTTTATTTATATGGTTGTGCTAGGAACGACCTGACAACGAAATTTGAAGCATTGACATGGACATGAAACCTTCTCGACTAGTCAGGGAATTTTAGTATTGGGGCTTCAACCAATTTTTTCTTTAAAACTTCAAATGACTCTTGGCAGTATTAACTCCATCTAAACTCAATTTATTTCTAAAGTAGCTCATCCATTGGGAAAAACATATCTGAATAGTGGAGTATAAATTTTTGGTAATACCCAGTATGTCCGAGGAATATTTTAATTTGTTTCTGATTTACAGGTGGCTTCAAGTAAAGGATGATTTTTATTTTTTCCATGTCAAATTTTACACCATATTTACATACCATGTGGCCTAAGAGAGTGCTAATTGGTGTGGAAAATATGCACTTATTAATATTGAGATACAATTGGATTTGTTTGCATCGCTCCAACATTAATCTGAGCCATTGTATATGGTTTTTGAATAGGTTGTATATAGTCCAATCGTCGAAGTAAACAACAATTGTCTTGCAGATGTATTCTTGAAATGCTTTTACTACTATTCTTGAAAATACTGCTGGAGCATTCTTTAACCCAAATGGAATTACCCTATAGGTGAAGGAATCAAATTCAGAGACAAATGTCATCTTCGGTTGATCTTCTTTAGCTATAGGCACTTGATTGTATCCCAAAAATCCATCTGTGAATGAGTAACATTCATGACCTGCAACTTCATTAATTATTTCATCGACGTGAATGAGTAACATTCATGACCTGCAACTTCATTAATTATTTCATCGACGAATGGAGTGGGGAACATATTCGTTAAAGTTTGTTTGTTGATACCTATGAATTTGACTCAAATTCTTAACTTTTTAGGGTCATGCTTCTTCGGTTGAACCACCATAGGAATTTCCCATTCTTCTTTTTCGATTGAATATGTGATGCTCGCTGATAACATTCCATCGATTTCCTTCTAAACTTTGGGCTTGTATTTGTGAGCTAATTTGTAAGGTTACTTTTTTATCGGCTTTGTTCTAGGAATGAGTTTAATTTTTCGTTTCTCCCAGTTCTTCTACAAGTCCTTTTAAATATTTATAGTCTCGTGAAAATACATCTTGATATTCTTTGAGTAAGTCAACTATGTCGACTATCTCCTTCTCCATCCAATAGTCTCCTACTTGTGCCATTTTTGGTCGATCATCATCGGATATATTGAACTCTTTTATCTTTAAGTCAACATCGATCCACTCTGGTGGTTTAGCTTCTTCGAGATTTTGATCCCCTTATTCAATTTTGGTGAAGCTTTTCGGGAAGTCGAGTTGTTCAATTTCCTCCATTTCTTCCTTAGATATTTTTAATACTAATTTTACATAGTTTTGCATTGCTGGGTGGTCACTTTTCCATCAAAAAATCTGGCCAGGACATGTATTCTTCATATCGATTCATTGTGCTGTTGTATTTTCATTATTCTCTGTCAAAACAAGGTGGAAATTCAATGTCAATCCTACATCGACCGTCATCTTCCATTTATCCTTTTGTATAGCTGGTTTCATTTTTTCTAGGAAGCTTTTAATTTGTTGTGTTGTTTCTCTTAGATGTTCCTCCTCCA
>CBVK0102051279.1:0-10836 GCA_900067695.1 Picea abies
AATTTAAGTGCTTCCCTCATAATCTGTTCTTCTTTGTCTGGATTTGGAAACTAACTAGACTTCCCTGGTTGTCGATAATGTAAGGGGATATTATCGCATCCTGCACTCGATCTGGTGATGACATGTAAGTTCTTCAAATTTAACACTTCTTCGTTGGAGACTGTGTGTAGGAGGTTTACGTTATTTTTTGTCATGATATTGTCAAGTACTATTGGACAGTCTTCCACTGAATAATCAACAACACCAAAAATGTTACAAAATTTCAATTCAGACTGATCTTTTATTGGGAATTCGAGGATAATTTGGTTGTCTTTCCAGCAATTCTAATAGTAGGGTCAACCTCAACCTTGACCTTGGAATCCAGCTCAACTGCAACCACCTCGACCTTGACCTTGGAATCCAGCTCAACCGCAGCCACCTCGACCATGACCCTGAACATAATAATAATTTATTCTCACGTAGTCTTTATTATGATCAGTTTCTTTGGTGTGATAGAATGTATTTACATTTCTATTTCATGCATTTAGTCAGCACTCATATTGTTGTTTGGATGTGCATTTCACAAATATGGCACCACTTGGTATTTTTCAAGTGATGCAGACAATCTTGTACAATATGGCTTTTCAAAGTTTCACATATGTTACAATATGTTTCTACTTGCATCGTTGTGGGCTTGTCAAAGTTTCACATATGTTACAATATGTTTCTACTTGCATCGTTGTGCATCCGATGCTCCTGGTACTTGATTGTTAATATTACAAGTATATTTTGTATGACCATCTTCGCAGCATGTGGTACACCACACCTCACTTCTTATTAAGGATAGATTTTTAATGGTCTGGTGTAAATGTTCTATTTTTTCTTCTATCCTTTCTGTCGACAAGGAATTCGATGGTCCGTCATCATTCGACTTGACATGTTTCACTTTCTATAATGTGTCTTCACATGAGGTTATCTCATAGAGTCGTAATGGATTTTTTATTTGTTGTATAAATTCGGCTATGTACCATTATACTAGTAGACTTTGAACAATTGTAGATGGTATTTGGCTAAGTAGATCTTTGATTTTTTTTTCATATTTGTGGACCAACTTGTCTAGTCGCTTCTTTATTTCTTTCAGTTTTTGTGCGGCCAAGTGTGTAACATCTTGGGCCTTGAAATTGATAAAAGGTTTCTCTTTATTTCCGATTTTGATCGGCTTTGATTTTCTGTGAAATTCATGAACCATATTAGAGCACAGTGTCGAAGAGTGGCACTGAATTGTTCCATCTGCTTATCTTCATCTGAGATATTTTTTGCATCCATAATTTTTTGCATACAAACCAATGTCTTATTTCATATTCATCTCCTTCATAAAGGGGATTATTGTTCAGTCCCATGGCTGCTTTAAGAACACTATATTTTTGTGATCCTCAACTTATCACACTTTTTTACTCAAATGTCAGATTCTTAGTTGGTTGTTCTTCTGACAACTTGTCTATTGGTTGGTCTTCTGATGGGTGGTATTTGAGTAATTGCTTCTTTCTTTCTAGACAAGTTACTTCTTCGGTCTGAAAAATTTAGTCTTTATATTCAACAATACATCATTCTATCAGACATGTTGGTTCACAACTATAATCTATTAAATTATTTTCTCTAGATATAAGATTTGGCAGGGGGGAACATGTCCATGATATCCTTGACATGAATGAGCATTGTATCGACTTCATTTCTTTATGTCTCGACAATTAGTGTGTCGCGTAAATTTCCATGCTTGTCGGTTCTATACCATAATCTTGGAGATTGTTCATCGATCTGAAGTATTTGTTGAGTGAATTCTCTAATTCGAGGTCTGGTTGCTTGAATAGGAGGAGAGCATATTGTTGATCCTGACTCTTCGTAATACATGATTTCAACTTGTTTTTTCGATTGATGGGCTCCCATGCTAGCCTCTATCAACTGTGCTTCGTTACTTTTGTTGGGGATCACCATGACTATTTTTATTTCCATATTTGGTCGATTTCTTTCAGACTCAGACTGCTTATGTTCCTTATTAGGTTGATCTTCTTCGACCATTTTTATATTCAACTTCCAGCTGGTCGAAAGGTTACGAATCTCCTATATTTTCTTTTGTCTCTTGTCTCGCTCCATTTTTTGGATGTCGGACATTTTTTTGCAAACTTGCTTCCCTCTCGAAGAAATTTATGCTTTAGTCGAACGAATGTTGGTATGCTCTTTTCTTATGGAAAATCATGGATTAGCCAACCCCCGAATTTCTCCACGACTTACTCAGAGTCAGTGAATATAACCATGTTTATTTTCTCAAGAAATAGTCCCACACTTGTTTTGTATCTTTGTACCTTTCTTCTAGGAATTCATCCCACTTGTGGTCTCTCTCTTCTCAATGACTATTTTATGGTGTTGTACCAAGTCGAGGTCAGAATTCAACAATGTCTCCTACACCTTTTTCAAGAAAATATTTATGAAGTAGTATAGGAATTGTGCACAAAAATACGTCGTGTAGCTTCATGTAGAAATTGAATTTTATTGTATCGGGGGATTTCTGATCTTCAATAGCTTGTTATGTTATGTAATATTCAATGATTCTTTTGACCCACTCATATAGATTCATACTACCCTTGTTTGTAAGCTTGAGGGTTAGTTTTTCATTAGGCATCAATTTACACATTACCATATTATTTTGTGTACTCCAACGAGACTTATGGGATAACTTCTAGAAATATTTTGTGGGTATCCGAGAAAAATCGTGATTGTGCTTCTGTTAGCGTTAGGTTTTTTCTTCTTGCATAATTATTAATGTATTTTTCAATTTTTCACTCCCACCATTCGTGTATGTCCTATAAATTTATCATCTATATGATCTTCTGCATGCCCATATTCAAAACTACCAACAATGGAACTGATGTTGTAATGTAGGGAAAAGTAGGAGAAGGTCACCATTAGTTCAATACATAACCAAGCATAGAATCACATATACATACATATAGACAAAGGCATACACAAATCAGTGGAATCCCAAATAACATCCTTTATTAGATAGATGATTCATTACAGCACAATCTATATATTTTCTAATACATACTTGTCTATTTATACCTACATATTCAGTTACCACATAGTTGTGACTACTTAACTGATTAGGCTGGTTAGTTAACAGAACTCTCAACCTTCTTATACTTTCGACTTCAAAAGTCGATTGACTAACTCTTAGTCAATTTTTAGGTCTAGTCGATAGAGTCGACTATCCCCTACAACACACGTCTATTATGAGGAATGATGTTTAGGATATAGTGTTGAGACTAGAGGGGAAGTCAGTCTTGAGTTCCAGGTGGCTCTACAAGATCAAACATACTACATATGGTAGCATTGAGAAGTTCAAGGCAAGGTTTTTGGCAAGAGATTTCACCCAAAAAGAGGGAGTGTAATAAAAGAAGACTTTTTATCCAATCGCTAGGTATGCTTCTATCCGATTTGTTATTTTTGTTACTTCAATTTTGAGGTGGAGGATGCATTGAATGGATGTGAAAACAACTTTCCTTAATTGGGTTATTAAGGAGGAAATATACATAGAGAAACCTCAAGGATTTGAGGTACATGGGAGGGAGTCTCATGTTTGTAGGCTTAAGGTACGAACTCAAATAAGCACCAAGGGCATGGTATTCTAGCATTGATGAATACTTGTAGAGCATGTGATTTACCAAGACTAAGGAAGATCCTAAATTGTGCTTCATACTTGTTGGGGTGGATCCAATCATCTTGGTTATGTATGCAGATGTTTTCTTCTCACGGGTGAAGAGGAGCTTATTGCGGGGTGCAAAGAAGATTTATCTAGTGAGTTCGAGATGAAGGAAAATGGCTTGATTCATTATTTCTTGGGGTTAGAGGTATGGTAGGTAACGGGAGAGATCTTCCTTGGTCAATGGAAGTACACAATTGATATCTTGAGGAGATTTAGGATGGAGGACTGTAGACCGATGGATACACCTATGGTTACCAATATGAATAAGGTGAGCACTTCAAATTCATAGTTGGTGGATCCTAGGATATACAAACAATTGATAGGGTACTTGATGTATTTAGTCAATGCTGGGACATATATATGTATTTTCTATGAACACCTTGAGTCAATTCATGGTGGAGTCAAGGTAGGTGCATTGGATAGTAGAAAAATCATGTTCGCATGTACTTGAGAAGTACAATGGAGTATGGATTGAGATATATTGGAGGAGATGGAGTGAAGTTGAAAGGATATATAGACTTAGATTGGGCAGAGAGTATAGTATATAGAAAGATAACCTCGATGTCTTTCTTCAACTTGGGATCAACAATGATTTCTTGGTTCAACAGAAAGAAAAATTGTGTAGCACTCATTTCAGCAGAGGAAGAGTATATGGCAATGAGTATGGATATTTGTGAAGCCATTTGTCTTCAAAAATTTCTTACATGTTTATTTGATCAAGAGTTGGATCCTGCAGTGATAGACAATGACAATTATATTTTTATCAAACACTCAGAGAATACAATATTACATAATAGGTCCAAGCATATTGATATTATTGTTATCCCTCGACCAAGTTTTGAGGAATACTTGGTCATAGTTGATCATTTGGTACTTTGACTGCCTGTCGAAGACGGAGCGCATGGTGAAGCAGAGATCATGAGATCTCGCTACTTTTTGTGGAACCTTTTTGGGTTTTTTGGGAATATTGTAACGGGAAAGGGGTGTCGACCCTTGTTTAGGCCTTTTTCTATCTATAAATAGAGGTCTAGGCCATGTAAGAAAGGAGGCCATGTCTAGTTGATGGATTAGTGCATAAGTTGGATCTATGTGATAAGAATTCTGTGTGACTGTAAGAGCTCTTTGCATGTTGTAATAGTGTTGAGTGCACAGAGTGTGAGAAGGCTTAGTTCTTGGATCTACCCAAGGGAAGAGGATCTAGCGAGCTATGCAGATATCTTGTCCTATGTGGGGTAGGATCTTGGAGGCTTAGTGTTGTAACTTCTTGACCAAGATAATATAAAGAAGACTTTGTGGACATAGCCCATAAAGAAGACTTTGTGGACATAGCCCTAGGGTGGGGGTGAACCATGGTAACTCTGTGTATTATGCTAATATGTTTGTCTCTTTCTTGTTAAGTGCTCTAATATGTTTAGATAGATATACTGATGATTTGTGCTTATGAGATATGAATGCATGCTAGATATGATACATAAGATGCTAAGTGCTTAATCTATTGATTATAACCTATTTATCATTGTTAAGTGCTATATCTCAATAATTACTGTGGTGCTTTGTGCTTTCTACGAAGTGTATTAATGAATGTATGTTAGGAAATAACTGATGCTAAGTGTGTTTTAAGAAATATAATCACATATCTGTGTCCCAGCTAAGGTTGCAGACACCTAAGTCCTGCAACCATCCGTACCTCTACCTCGGGTGAGACTTCATCTGCTTTGTAGGTGTTGCTGAAAGGGCCAGTAGTTAGGGCTTTGTTGGTGCGTTCTTGAGCGTTGAACCCTGGGTCTGCCCCTGTGCCAACAATTATATACCACTTCATTTAGGATAGGATCTATAAGGGACCAGTGAAGATTCAATATATTTCCACAGAGGAGTAGGATGCATATATTCTGACCAAACCCTTGGAGAAAGGGAAGTTTATGTTTTTTAGAGACAAACTTGGAGTGGTGTAGAATACCTTTCTCACTAAGAGGGAGTAGTGATGCATGGTATAATCAAACATTTATTTCCACACAAGCCTATGTGTCTAAATGTGTGGAAATGATCCAAATCCTTCAATCCTTGACTTTACTTTAGTGAAAGGAATTATTAAAGTAAATTTATTTAATTAATTAATTAATTGAATTAATTGAGTTATTTAAGGAAATGCTAAAAATTAACATTTAATCTTAGCCATTGATCTCAAGTGAGGTGAGAAGTAATATCAATTGTCAATTACTTTGGAGATCAGGGTTAGATTATAACTCAAGATTACAAAAGTAACGCTAGGGTGACGGAGGAAGACACTCGACGAAACTTGAGGGTTCGATCACAAAGGAATGTGATTCAAGGAGATATTGGATAGGTAGAGAAGAAATTCCATCTAGAGATGAGGTAAATGAGAAGAGAGAACAAAGGCAGACACAAGTGGGTTTCAGTAGAGCGAAGCTAGAAGAAATGGTTGATCCATATGAAGTTTGTCCTATAGTATTTTTGTGTGTGTACATGGGTCACAGTGGATACAAGCATGTATACATGGGTTTACACAAGGAAAGGCACATACACTTCGAAAATCATGCTAGATCTGGATTGTAAAAAAATTAGAATTTTCCAGGTTTGTTTGCAGTTGTATTTCTCTCAATGGGTCATCATCCATGTTATAGGAGCCCTAATTTTAGCGTAATAAAATCATTCTCGGCATTGTTTTTCCCTTCTGGGTTTTTCTAGGGTAATCTACCCAAAAATATTGGTGTTTATGTCTGCATGATTTGGTTTCTAGTACTGCTTCTTCTATCTTTATTTGAGTCGAATATTCGAGTCGAATATTTCTATTTTGTGAGGTGTTAATTTGAATTGCAATAAGGAAGTCACTAGATAACAAGATACATAGATGTCAGAGTAAGTGGATTTCAACAACTACAAATATTTGTAACAATAGGTTGGTTCCTACAAAGAATTATAAAGAGAATTTTTGTGGTTTTCTCCCAAAATGGTTTCAACATAAATCTTGTGTTCCATGTTTTTCATTTAATAGATCTCATATGTGATTTTTTTTCTTATAGTTTATGAAAGTTTGAAAGAGAAAAAAAAATTCTTATATTGATTCACCCCTATGAATATAAGTGTGTTCAACATTTCACCCTTCGAAAAAAAAGAAGGGAAGGATTTTTTTATCTCATTGTCTCATGTGTGGATAAGCTACTATTTCTATGGAATTACACTAAAAAGGGGATTCTCATCACTCCAAGTAAAGAATGAAATATTTATATTGTTTCTTATCTAGCAGGGCATCTTCCCTTCCCACATTGGTCATCTTCCCTTCCCACATTGGTCAATGATCTGTAGAATACTTTATGAGACAAATATGAGAGTTAGTAATAAATCACGTTATCAATGATTTTAAAATGATTTAATTCATTTTCAATTTGAGATTATATCCAAATAAATTGGTTTAATTAATATACAATTTAGTGTACTAATAATTTTAATAAAATATTTAATTTTGGTTAATATAAAATTTCACACTAGACTCGTTCATTCATGATCATGAAAGAATATTTTGAAAATGGTTTAATTAATTTTCAATTTGAATAAGAAAATAATTTTAAAATCACAATGATGATGAAAAAAAAAAAATTAATGGTTTAAGTTTTTCCAATTTTAATGAGAAGATATTTTTAAAAGTATATATGTGGCATGTATTCATCAAAGTCTATTTTTAACCTTTTTATTGAAGTTGCATTGAATTTATACATGATATGTTATGCTTATATTGAAAATGATTTTATATCAATTTATTCCATTTTAAAGTAAATAATAAAAAATAATAGAGATTTGTAAGTAAAAGATGTTAAGGCTCATTAGTCTTAGTTAATTTAAGGAAATTCGTTTTGTTCAAGGAATAGTGGGTTACAAAATTTGAGACTAGTTGAGCACTATAAAAATCACCATATTAAACTATCTAATTCCAATTCAAAGAGTATAAAAAGAATAGTGTAGATGCAACCTCTTCATTGGATAATATTTAAAAGTTTAAGATGGTGATTTTATAGCACTCATCTATTCTCTAGGATAAAATTTGATGAAATATAGAAATATATTCAAACAAAATATAAAGTTCTAACACTCATTTATTTGCTATCATCCTAAAACTCCTTTGTATTTATTGTTTTCAATTTATAGCAATCTCAAGTAAAAAATGTCACAAATAGTAAGTGGTAAATTGAAACATTTTTCACTCCAAGATGGTTATATTATGAAAAAAACAAATCCAAAAGTATTTCAAAAGTAGAAGGGTTCATAAGGTGGGTAAAAGTTTTAATTGGTGAACCTATATTGAATAATTCTTTTAGCTACAAGACATCAAGGACAAATGCTAGGTTTGGTTTACTTAGATTAATATCTCCTTTTCTAGTGTACACTAGCACTTTGTAGTTAATTTCAAGATCTTTCTTTATCTCTGATAAGTGTTAGCTCTCTTCAACCTCACTTTTTTTATGGCTTTATTATTGATATGACTAATTGTGTTTCTAAGTGGATTAAAATTGACGTCCTTTATTTTTTTTTGTTAGTTGCAAGTCATCAGGACAAATGTTTTGTCTAGTCTACAAAGATGAATATCTTTATTAGAAAATCACATTGTAGAGTTAGTTTCACTATATCATTTTATGTGTTAGGAGGAACTCAACTAGTTTTGTACAATATTCTTAGAAATATATTTCAAGTACCTATTAAATGAAATGAAATTAATGTTACAATGGAAATTGAGATAAATGGATCATAGTTTGTTCATGTTTGTAGTTATACCTTTTCATTGTGTAACACATTGATTAACATTAGATATCATCCTAAAACATTGTTGTATTTTTTTTTCAATGTATAACCCATATCAAAGTTCAAAATATATCACTAGTAAACAATAAATTGAAACATAATTATGACATAGTTAAAACTTGTAAACAATAAATATAATGGAATTTTGTAATGATAAGTGTTTGTATGGAATGTAAATTTTATCATTTGTGAACCTCTATTGAAAAATTCTTTCAATTGCAATGCATCGAGTGCAAATGCTTAGTTTGGTTACTAAGATGAATATCTTTATTTCTATTGTAGGTTAGCACTTCAACGTGAGTTTCCTGATATTTCTTTAGCTCTAACCAATGTTATTTCTCTTCAATCTCTCTTCTATGATATTTTTATTATTGATATGTGTAACACCCTTATTTTCCCCATCTTGTAAATATAATTATATTCCTACTAGAATACTATGGACAAATTTGTTATGTATGGATTTTGGGGAAATATTGAACCTTTTCTAAAGATGGTAATGTGAATATTTTTGTTATTATTGTAAAAAGAAAAACGATGAATAATTTTTTAAGGTGTTTCCTATACATAGTATGATGTCATGAGAGGGAATGGTGAGGGGAACCATGACTGGTTGAGATGACCCCTTCCTCGTAGTACTCTGCTGAATTAAAAATATTCAAAATCCAAGATTGTCCTCTACCCCAGAAAAATTTAATTATCAGTCAAGTTAGTAGTTGGGAATTCCTCCTCAAAAATAAATGAAAGGGTGGGAAAAGTACCCATCTATAAAATTCTAGGATAACCCGTGAATGTTGGGATTTGACCCATGAAATCTTGTTGTAGAAGGAAAGAAAAGAGGAAAATCATGGGCATAGAAGAGAGGACACACACAAGGTTGGTTCTGGGAAGGAAATATGTGTGGAGAATAGTGTGGGGAACTCCTCTGGTTCTGATAAAGTAGAGAGGAGACACACAGATGGGTCTAGGGACCATATCTAAAGGGAAGAGCGTGTCCATCTCTCTCATTCTGAAGAAAACTGAGAAAATAAATTGTTCTGGGTACATGAATTGTTGGGAAGCATTTTCTAATCAAGTGATAAACAAGGTTGTAGAGAGATTGACTGAGAAATCATAGAAGAATCCCTTGCTTGGTGGATAGGATACCGGACTTATAGGTTCCTATGGAAGAAGGAGAGTAACCTTTGTCTCTTGTTGTTTTCTAAGAAAAATAGGAACTCTATCACTCATGAAATCATACTTTGGCTAGGGGGTGGCTAGCTGGGAAATACAACAAGAGAAGTTGTGCTTATGGTTGGGTGGAAAGTGGCACACCCTTCAGCAGTTTCCAGTTATTTCTAAGTTTTAGATAGTGTTTTTTGTGTCTTGTATTGACTAGTTTCTTTTATACAATGGATTTATTGCGCCATATAATTGAATAATTTATTATCCTGATCAAATAATGGAATTTCCACTCTAATTGTTTGGATGGCTAGGAAATCTAAAATAAAGTTTGGAAAATATATTTTGTTGTTGTTTTTCTACATGTCTTTGTTTGGAAAGGGAAGTTGTTAATAATGCGTTATTACTCAGACTAAGAATAGAGTGTTGGTTGATCACCTATAGTAATCTGTATGAACAAATCCACAGGTATTAGTAAAGTCAAGCCACTAGAAATCCTCATAGAGAAGCTTGGTAATTAGGAAAATCCAATTTATGATAGAAACTTGAAGGTCAAGAAGTTGGCTTTGGCCTCTCTGTTGTTATGGAAAATCTACTAGACTTAGAACGTGAAGGAAGTTCAGAACCCTGGTTGATATTAAGAAAATAAGCCTAATGTCAAAGAAAGGAAAATTATTTTAAAAATAAATAATAAGAAAAGAATGAGAAATGCAAATTTGAGCTTTAAATTTGAAATAAATTTAATTTATAATTTAATGCATTGTGATTAATTTGAGCTTCATTAGAATCTGGTAAAAAGAAAAAATTATACCAGGAATTACCTAGTAAATTTGATGTCCAAAAGGGAAAGATTTGGGAATAGTAATTAATCCCTGAAAGTAGCAAAGATATTCTTGTAGTTACGAGATTAGTAAATTTTAGTAAAAACATAGTTTTACCATGGAGGATTTTATTTCCAAGAAATGAAATATTCTAGAGAATAATTTAAATAAATAATTTGCATAAATTTATATATGTAAGGGTGCAATTTTATGTTTTCTTAACAGAGTTGAATGAATGGTAAGGTCTGGTAACTCATGGTAAATTCTCAATTTACCATTTAAATGTTCTAATATTTGAATAATAAG
>CBVK0102051289.1:2228-20849 GCA_900067695.1 Picea abies
ATTCAATGACTTTCTTAAATAGCCCTCTTCATTGCAACTTGCTTCAAAATAAAAGTATCATTCCACAATGTTTACTAATGCATGCTCAACATCTCCTAAAGCTTAATCTACCTGCATCAATTGAGGGGTATTTATGCCTATACCTAGCTTATACTGCAAATCATTGTTGTCATTTCCATTACATAATCCTTTGCATTTAAATCAGATGGAAACTCATAACAAAGACCTTTCTGCAAGATTTACAACATTTTCTAGTGTCTCTGGGTCTTATAGGACTTCCTCAACTTGCTTTTGAAAACCAAAGACATTCTTCAAAGTCCTTCAAAGTGAAGTGTGACATAGTTTCCTAAAGATTTAGACATATTCTCAACACCAACTGTTACAAAGCCATTATGAATCTAGTAAGGCACAATGTTGTCATTACAAGTAGTAGATCTTTGATGGAGGATTAAAAATGACAAATGGTTTGTATTTTCAGACTCCTCATGACTTGTACATCACTTTGGACTATATGGAGGAAAATTTTGGTCAAATCTAGAATGCATGAAGAGAAAAACACTACTTGAAATTGACCTTTCTGCCACATTTTGGAGCAACACGCTACGCTTTCTGAGTACTTTTGGGAGAAGATGAGTTTGAAGGGACAGATCATGTCAATTTTGTTTCTTAAGAATTTCATCAATTAGTAGACATCCACAACTTTCTAGTGCACTTTTTAGATCTATATTTGGACCTCGGGAAAAACTCCAAAACTCCATTTTTCCTAGCACGCTACGCTTTCTATCAGTTTCGCTACGCTTTGTCCTGGAATTGTTTTTTTCAGCAATTTTTTGCCAAATTCGACATCTATGAAGTAAAATGTTACTTTTTGATGTGGTAATGATATAATAGGGTGTAAATCAGTCAATTATAGTGATTTTGAGGTAGATTCATGCTTGGACATCAATTTTTGGTCAAATGTATTGGTTGAGAAGAAATGGGGATTGGTTGTAACCTCCCTATATATATATATATATATATATATATATATATATATATATATCACACTACCTCCTAAAACATGAAAACTTTAACACTCTACCATAATTCTCATGTAATTCATGTAGTCATAGTTCACTTACCATTATAGCATGGATGTATGCTACTCTCTTCCCTCATTAATATATCATTCCATGTTTTCCCTATGAAACTACAATAACTTTATATATAATTTCCTATATATATTCATTTTTTTAATTGAATCATAATCCATCTGTTTCCACATGTTTCTTAGTCTTTTTTCTCACAATCCAAGTGTCTTAGGGTTTATCCCTAGGAGGACCAAGGAAACATGGAGGAGGAAATGAGGACCATGGGTGATGTGGTGATAAAAAGGAGTTTCCTACCGGGTCCACTCGAAGATTGGCCCAGGGCCATTTGCAAGGTTGGTCGGTTCTTGGCTTGTTATCATGTCTCTTTGTAGCACTTGGGTGGTAAGTGTAGTGAAAATTCATCTTGGGAGGCGCTTTGAAAGAGCACTCTTCTCCACTTTTCGTGGAGTTTGGGCGATCATTGTGGCTCCCTTGCAGGGCTTTGCATTTGTATTCCTTGGGAAAATTCTTGGTAACAGATGAGTTTTGTTGTGGGCTCTTTAGATGGTTGCGAGATCTAGTATATATAGGTTGGCTTTGAGTCATTGAGATCCTTTGTGGATGATGTGTTTTCTTGTGGTTTTTGTTTTTCAAGTCCCGTTGTGTTATTGGCTCCATGAAGCCAATGTGATGTATTGTATTTTATTTGTTGATAGTAGAGGTTTTCCATTCGTGTGAAAGGTGGTGCGGAAAACGAGCTGGTTGTTGGGTCTTCCTGAAGATTGGCCTTGGGTCATTTGTAGGGTGGTCGACATCCAGTACATGGGTGATAGTGAGGACAAGTGCCTACATCACTTGTGTTATTCATCATGCATCTGGTGGAGGTATTTCCATTTCTATATTTATGATTGATGACACATGCATTGGTGGCAGATTACTGATGGAGGGCATCATTGGCACATGGTAGTCCAGATGGGGGATTTTCCATGGATGACTTTCATACTCTTAGAGAGAGTGTGTCTACAATGAGGGCCGACTACTAGCAGTTGTTGATGGACAGGGACTACATGTTGGGGATTGGCGAGATGTATTACGGGGCTCTGAGGGAGAAGGAATTGGAGGTGGACAAACTCACTCAATAAAATTTACCATCACCCTTTTGACCCTCTTTAATTCTTTTCCCATCTCTAATGTTTTATGACATTCTTCCCCATAGAATTATACTGAAACAAATACCTATTTTTTGTTCGCCGAGAAGACCTGCAAACCCTTTTTGAAGCATCGTTATTATAGCAAACTTGTTGCAACATCCGTCAAATGCAACATATTTATAGATTTTATCACATCGCAATTCCGACGTTATATAAACCTAAGTGACTGTTAGTATTTTGACTTGGTCAACATACTAAGGTGGTCATTGGAGGGGGAAAACCTAGTTTCCACAACGTCGCAATTGCAACAACAATCTTCACAAATGTGGCAAGAGAGACGTTTATGTCATAAGCATGGAAATAGAGACAACTAGGTGGAAAACGTGGCAAGAGAGACGACAACATGGCAAGAGAGATGTCAACGTGGCAAGACCGACGTTATCGGGCAAGTTGAATCAAGATGATTTTTTTTTTTTTTAATTTCCTCTATTTTGCGACAATATGGACAATTTTGTCCATAACGCTGCAAATAGAACGTCAGAATTTTTACAATATGTACTAGTGTATGGAGAGTTAATGGACCAATGTAAATCAAAATAGTTCTCACCATTCTTTCAATCAATAATGGATCAATATAAACCCAAATAGTTCTCATCATCCTTTTAATCCATAATGGATCAATGTAAAACCAAATATTTCTCATCATCATTTTCAATTTATGATTCGTGCATACTTATTGAATCTCAAAAGTCACCATGACATAAAAATGTATTTTTGTTTTCTTTGCATTCACAATGTGGGTGTGTAAAGGTGAAGATGGAAAATAACCATTTTTCATAGATGCATGTGTTGATTGTATTAGTAGACATTGTGAGGGAGGAATATACAGACCGTTGTCATAAAAAAATGGTGTTATATTGATAGTCATTGGAATCTATTATAAAACATAATCCATGATTCCATATGTAGCATATTTCTTAAAAAAAAAAAAAAAAGTTGTCACTAAGACTTTCTATACAAGGTTGTGTTACTTCAAAGCCGCAATCCATATTTTTTGAGCCAAGTAGATATGAATGATAAGCACGAACTGATCCATAAATGGTAGACTTACTGCCCATCCATATTATCAATAGGGATGTTTTGATTGTCTCTGCAGTCACTTTGTCCATTCTGAGTTCAAATATTCTCAATCTCTTTTTAAATCTGGTTTCAAGACTTGGTTGCTTAATCACTTGCTTATGGTACCTAGGGAAAATGCCCAATTGATTCAAGTTCACTTTTTCTTAATTGTTAGTGATGAAACAAACTCTACTAAATACAATATTTTGGCCCAACATTCAACCATCACATATCTACCCAACCCATAATACAAGTAATTAATGATGCAACAAGCTTTGTTCTTGTTATCAAACATCATATCCATGAGGCATTAACAACATACATAATTTTTTAATAGAAATCCCATCCACATCTAGTTGTAGGTGGTAGTTAAATGTACACCCTAAAACATACGATTGCATTGTGCATTGGTGTTTTAGGCTCTAATATTCCAAAGCATTGGTTGTAGCATATGGTTTGAACAACACTCGAATGGATATGGTATACCATTGAACCATACAAGGTTGATTTGGGTTGTGGAATACCCCAATGACTCAAACAAGTTGAAACTACGTTGTAGCTACCAACTAATGATTCCAATTCAAGGGAAATTGAGTTGTAGGATGTATCCAACAATCCAATTCAAGGAGTTAACCACATACACATCTTGGAAAACACCTTGCACTAGTGCCCACTAGTGTGTAATGCCTAGACAAGTAAATGAGTGTTGTAGGGAGAAAAAAGAGTGGTATAGGGGGTGAATACAAATATGTTGCATTTATATTGAATGGTAAACACGAAGGAATTCACCAAGGCGACAAATAATATTATAATATAATGGAGGCCAATCCAAGCTATCCTTGTGACTTACACAAGCTTTAGAGAAAAGCCAATGGTCAAGAAAAAACTAAATTGGTTGTGTGTAATCGATTGAATGTGAAATTTTGCTATGGAATGTGGTTTTCACTATGAACCAACACTACATTAACCCACGATCAAGTAAATACTAAGATAGTGAGAAATTAGTATATCAATACAATCACACACAATTATATATATAACCTAGAAATCCAAATGGTAATATCAACATTTGATGGCTTATATTCATGCTTAGGAATTGTTAGAAACATCAACTATGCGTTCTTAATCAAAGATTTTCATGTATTCTTACTCATTGGTGGCATTGTGCACTTTTTTGGCTCAAAGACAATCTTAGCTCCTTATTGATAGGCTCAAAATCGACTTCATCCTTCTGTCTTTGAGCAATTTGCTTCATTCCGATCCTCGTTCTTTTGCTATTGTATCCTTCTTCCTATGTTGTAAACATGGAAGTAAAACAAATTGAAATAAGAGTTAGAGAACAGTAGGGCATGACATCCACTGCACAAGTGGATGAGAAGATATTTTAGTGGATTCTAGACATTGGCTTTTCACACAGCAGGGATACCAAATTCCTAAATTTGTTGGACATTTACTAACATACGAAGACTTTCATAACGATGGTGGTGGAAACAAGAAGTGCCCAACTGAATTATGTTCTCAACTAACTAAACTAGTTGGAAGAGAAACTAGACCACATCAATTAGAAATGTGACAACCTAATCCATGAGATTTGGAGGTCCAAGACAAAGAGTGAGGAGCTAGATGAATAGGGACTACCTTGTAAAGATGAAAGAAGAGGAGCATAACAATGTGGAAGCAATCTAGTATAAAAAAAGTGGCCATGGTTAACCCTAGAGAGAACACAACTATCTTCATCAACATTGACTTAAACTACGATGAGTAGCCTTTCTCTAAACATATTTTATTGTAGAGTAATGTTTTTTTTTAGTTTTTCTCAAAATTAAGAAATTTATGCTTTAATTTTTTGTTATTATTAAGACTTTGAAGAATCTCTGAATGAAATGGGAGAAATATCATGACAACCCTAAAATGTCTATTTTGAAAATTATTCAGTTATGTTTTTTCTGAAAACAAGTTGCAAAATAAATATATATATATATATATTATAGTTATATTAAAAAAATTCACATCTTCAATTTTTAATAAATAAAAATATAATCAATTATAGAATTGTAACAAGAATATACAATACAATAACAATTGTTTTGTCCCTAATTTATATTAGTTCTTAAAATTGTAGAATCAAAGTTCGATTTTGATCTCTTTCAATTTAGCAATCAAACCTAAGTTTAACTTGTGTTACATCATAATTGGTATTAGTTTCTTTCTTATTGGGATAAGCCGAAGGCTTTCTAAAATGTTTCGATAAATATATTTTGAGCATAACATCAAGTCTCAGCTGTGTCTATAAACTTTAGGGACATGCCATACCAAAACATACATATGTATGCCGGCAACCATCTCTACATAATGAAAATTTTTAGAGCATGCATGGAAGCAAAAGAAGCATTATGTGCAGCAATTTACATTATTTTTAGATACAAATTTTATAAAGGCTTGTTGCAACCACATTTTGCACTCAATTAAAAGACATTTTGATCATATCCAACCATGTAAAAATTTGGCTGTTGAAAAATCTATGCAAATATTGTCCAACTTTTGATCTTCAATTCCTGGCACTGTCTGTAGTATCACTGTCATGAATACTCATTACATGTGCCCACATAAAAAAAAATGTTGAAATGAGTTTGCAAACAAACATTTATCATCATTCACAACAACTTGCAGAATTAACCAATTCAACTAGTTGGGACAATATATTTACCATCATTCACAACAACTTGTAGAATTAACCAATTCAACTAATTGGAACAATATATTTACCATCATTCACAACAACTTGCAGAATTAAGCAATTCAACCAGTTAGAATGTTTTGCGAGACTAATTGAAAGTCTTGAAACCATAATTGATGGTAAAAATATAACAACAAATGACATAAGAGGGGATGAATCCATCATTCCTCATTAGTACTATTTGGTATGACATAAGAGGAGATGAATCCATCATTCCTCATTAATACTATTTGGTATTGAATTTGATATTTAAATTTATCTAAATATTTTTTGCATTCAAAATTTTATTTATAATGTAAGAAATTTGAGAAACAAAATTCCAAAAAAACAATTTTAGTTGCTTTGCAATCTTTAACGATTTATCTTCAATGAAAGTGACAAATGCATCCAACAAGGAATGCTACCAATTCATGTTAAAAAGTTAAACTATTCAAATATCAGCATAAGCCTAACAAAATATGTTTTACATTCAGAGAATGTTAATGTGACAAATACAAAGAGATTGTAAATTATTCTTCAACCTTGGGGATTCGAAGATACCTTGCACCATTATCCAAGTCTGCAGTGAACCGGTCACCTGCAAAAATAGATTCAGATATATAAACACGTGTTGATGAAAGAAATAACTTTTAGAATTTTCCAGCTATATCCATCCTAATTTCATGTTTAATAAGGTTCAAAGGTTTTCTCAAAAGATATAAGATATCACACCATAAACACTATAGTTTACTCAATATACCTATACCTGTTGGAGCACATATAATTTCAACTTTGATAGGTCCAAAGGTTTCAAAAAATTAGATATCACACCATAAAAACTAAAAAATTAGATATCACATCATAAAAATTATAATTTATTTAATATCTTTTTTTAAGAAGAAAAAATTACTCAATTATATTATATAAATATAATGTCTTCACACATCAAGTACATCGGCTAAGTGATCGCTGTCAAGTAAATCAGCTACACATCAGATGATTAAGCATGCCTAATATGCTGACAAGTGATCGGACTTTAAGAAGGGGCAGAGAATCAAAGAGATATTTTAGATCATAACTAAGAGAGAAAAGGAAATAATAAAGGAAAAAGAGAAAAAGAGGCTCAAGTTGTTACTAAAGATCGTTGACAAAGAGTGCCTTTCGTTCTTAAAAAATTTGGATAGTATGAGTGGGACCCTCATGGCCATCTAGCTAATGGTTGAAGTAGAGCACACCCACTTTCCTCTGTAAGGCAGTCTTTGATAAAAGGTTTGTTTCCTTGTTATACTCTCGGGAGATGTGAGAGAAAGATAGATTCTTGAAATGGTGTTTGATCAATCAAATTCTATCTTTCCAAGCCATGAGTGAGATGGTTTGAAGTTTTCCCTGTTGGTTCAGCCAGTCGATGATAACTTTGGAGTCCCCAATCAAATGTAAGCTATCTATGTTGAGCCTAGAAGCCAAGAGAAGGGTTTCCCAGGCACCCAGAAGTTCTACCCTTGTGTTAGTGCCTGGGCCGCAACAGAGTGTCCACCTATAAGTAGAATTAGGACTGATAATTATCAGCCCCCCTACCCCACTCAAAGATCCATTTTGTTGTGATGCACCATCAAACCATCCAGTCTGAATATCTTTTGTAGGGGGAGGCTTGATTAAAATCTTACTTTTTTTTTTCGTGTCTGGATACACGTCTTTCCATATTTGAAAGAGTCCCGGAGATTTATAAGCAACAGCTCTAGGAGATGGGTTCTTGTTTTCAAAAATTTTGCATTTTCGGGACAACTAGATAAACCAATTTACCAATGGAGGAAGAATTTTGTAAAATTTTTCAGAAGTAGTCCAATGTTCCAAGCAATCTGTGGTGGAAATTCCAATCCAATCCATTTTTAAGTTGTTGTCCTGTGATACTTTGTCCCAAATTAGTCGAGTGAATTGGTAGTGTATGAAGATTTGGTCAATTGTATCTTCACCCCTACAACAAAGTTGACAAATGTTTGGCCCGTTCCATCCAATTTTCTGAAGAAAATCCCAGGTGGGGATTTTTTTTTTCAACGTGAGCCAAGTAAAAATTTTAATTTTTAGTGGAAATCTCCATTTCCAGAAGTCAATGCGCCAACCAGTGAGATTGTTGGGCCACTCTGTATTTGCAATCACAGAGTAAATATTTTTGACAGAAAAGTTACCAGTGTTGTCTCCACCGTCCCACATCAAGCGGTCCTCGAAATCATTAAGCGTGATGCCCGCACGTTTTAGCTCGTTGCAGAAGTTGTCCCATTCCAAAGTCAATGCCGAGGAGAGATCTAACTCTTGACTAGATTTCCAAAGAACAAACTGTGTTTCGGGTTCACTGGAATGGCAAGCTTGAAAGAGGAAATAAACATTTTTTTAATTTAATTGAGTGATTAGTGCAGGAGAGAGAAATGAAGCATTACCCAATTCGACGATACAGTCTTTTCCAACAATAACGGTGTGGCCAGATCCCAGGTTCCAGCATAGTCCTTTAGTAATCTGGTGCACAGACTTAGTGAGGATTCTCCAAGTCCGAGAAGTATTTCTAGTTGGTGGGAGACCAGCTCGGAGCCAAGAAGCGACAGAGGTGTAGGGAAGATATTTATCTTTAATGATGACACTCCAAATGCCACTTGATGTTAAAGCGCGCCAAAGAGAACTTGAAGCCAAAGCTTGATTGAATTTGTATATGTTCCTAATCCCCCAGCCGCCTTTTGATTTCGGGTTTGCTATCGATTCCCAGTTGCAGAGGTGTAATTTATGTTGTTCCTTGTTGCCTGACCAGAGGAACCTGTAGGTGAGAGATCTGAGTTTATCGAGAACAAAGGTGGGAATGGTAGCAAGCACCTTCTAGTAAATTGGTTGTCCCTCAAAGACATATTTTATAAGTGTGAAATGACCTCCAATGGTGTGCCATATGTTGCACCAGTGACTCACTCTTTTTTCCACCTTTGTTATTAACTAGTCCCAATCTGAAGCCTTGTGGTGATCTGCCTTGATGTAGTATCCAAGGTACTTGAAACCATTGAAGAGGTGGACAAATGTATGAGGGAAAATAGCCTTTAAAAGTTCCAGGTTTTGAGCAGATATGTTGGTGAAGTGGAAAGTTGAGTTGATCCAGTTTATTTGTAGGCCCGAGGTAGAGAAAAAGGTCTTTAATATCTTGGAGATTTCCTTCCATTCAAACAAGTTGGCATTTGTCAAGATGAGAACATCATCAGCAAAGAAGAGGTGTAGGATTTTTACTAGTCTGGGAATTTTTATCCTCATGATCCTACCTTCGGCTTGCCTTTTTTTCAGAAGAAGGCTTAGTCCTTCCATGGCCAGGATAAATAATAGTGGAGATAGTGGGCAACCCTGGGGGAGACCTCTGCCACTGTGGAAAAATGTGGAGGGTTCTCCATTTATGAGAACTGCAAAGTTAGCACTGGTAACGCAACTCATTATCCAATTTATGATGTTAAGACTAATGCCAAACTTTCTTAAGATCAATTTGAGAAAGTCCCAATCTATGTAGTCAAAAGCTTTTTTGAGGTCCAACTTGAGTAAGAGAACATGAGTGTTTTTTTGCTTTATACTGTATAAACATTCTTGTGCAAAACCAACAACATCGAGAATTTGTCAACCCTTTAAGAAGCCAAGTTGTTCGGCTGATTAAGTTGTTCGGATCAGTTTGATTATGTTTGCAATTATCTTTGAGATGAGCTTGTACCAGAAATTGCAGAGGGCAGTCGGTCGAAAGTCGCCAAAACTTATTGGATGATTAGCTTTTGGTATAAGGGTCAAAAAGGAAATTGCAGAGGGCAGTCGATCGAAAGTCGCCAAAACTTATTGGATGATTAGCTTTTGGTATAAGGGTCAAAAAGGTGGAGTTTATTGCCCCATTGACTTTACCATGTAATCTGGAATCTTCAACAAGTTCTAGGAGTTCTGTCCCTACCAAATCAAAAAAGTGTAGGTAGAACTCCACGGTCCAGCTGTTGGGTCCTGGGCTTTTGTCCAGATCAAAAGATTTTAAAGCAATCTGAAGTTCTTGTAATGTGCAGGGGCTGTCTAGGGAATTAGAGTCCTCTAAGCTGACCGAGTTGGAGAAAAGTTGTGCTACATCAACCTGTTCCTGAAGTGATGGATGTGAGTTTGCCGCATAGAAATCTTTAAAATAGCAAGAAGTTGCATCCTTAAGATCATGCTGTTCACTGTGTAATGTTCCAGAATCATCCAAGATATCCCAAATATGCTTATTATTTCTGGCGTTGCTTGCATATCGATGAAAAAACTTGTTATTAAGATCACCTCATTGAACCCATTTGATTCTGCATCGTTGGCGCCAAAGTGCTTCATAAGCAATTAATAATTTGTTCCTCTCGGATTCTAAATCTTTTAGTTGATGATGTCTGGTCCCATCAGGTCCAGCCGAGAGGTCGATACGATGTAGCTGTTGTATGTTGTCCTCCAGGACTTGTAGTCGATGAGCAGCCAAACGCCTGTGTTGGGAAGCCCATTTTTTTATAAGTGTTTTGAGTTGTTTTAACTTCCATGTTATTCGTTGTTGGATACCTGTTTCACTCGTCCTCCGATAGCCAACTCGAATTTAGTTTAAATGGTGGAGAGATACGTAATGTAGAAGTGCCAAACTGCAGAAAAATCGGGGCATGGTCGGATATATAAGGAGTGTCCACCCAGGTTCGCGTCCTGTTGCCTAAAGCAAGTAGACTTTCAGAGATATAAAATCTATCAAGTCGTTTTGAAATGGACGTCGGGCCCACTCTACCATTGCGCCATGAAGGAGCCAGAATATCCGGTTGAATGTTAATCAGATCATGTGACTGAAATAGATCAATAAACAAATCGGCCAGTGGGTTCCAATTGCTAGATCCGGTGAGAAGTATTCCTCCACAGCACAAGTAGGGTGTGAGGTCAAATTTTGTGGAGTCGCACGCCGCGGCAAGACCTCCAGAGTTACCCAAAGAGTTGACAGAGCAAATAATCCAGTCAGGACAGAACTTATTAAGGAACGGGCTTTCTGCCCGTCTACCAATGTTTCCTGTAAGAAGATGATGTCAGGGGAATGGCAGGTGAGAAGTCTTCTGAAAGCGGAGGTTTTTTGGGGCCCTCCTACCCCTATGATATTAAGGGAGAGAATAATCATTATTTGGCACTCGCTAGGGCTTTGATGTCTCTAAGCGCCCCATTATCAGTAGGATGTGAAGGAGAAACTATGTTGGATGATGTGTTATGCCCCTCTTTGCCCCTGGCACTTCTTGTTTTTATAGGAGAGTGAACATAACCAATACCTCTGGACCAAGTGTGCTCTTGTTCTTGAGTCATATCCATATTTGCAGAAAGATCCGAGGTCCCCTCCGCAGGAGGCGTCTTATGAATCGACTCCCCCAGGTAAGCAGGCAAGAGGATGGGTGAGAGGACTTCTTTGTAAGAGGGGAAAAGGGTATCCAGCATGTCAGTGAATGAGTTTTCTTCTGGCTGAGATTCACTGATGCCTGGCAGGTAATGTGAGAACAGTGGTCGTGGAGTCGTGGCACACAGACTCCAAAGGAGTAACGAGGGTCGAATCCGGGGAGGAAGCCCTTGACGTGGAGGCCTTGGTTATGTCAAAAGTCGGGGTGGGTATGGTTGTGGTAAGTGTGCTTAGTGAGGTAGGAGTAATGTGGGAAGTTACTGGAGTACTGGATAGTGGTGGTGTTGAATGCAAGTCTAGAATGGGTGTCGAAAGTAGGAGAGTAGACGTAGCAAGTGAATCTTGCGAAGGGAGAGGGTGTGGGTGGTCTGAAGTGGTAATAAGGTGGGGGGTTATCAAAGTATGGGAGAGTTGCTTATCAGGAGTGCAGGAGAAGTGAAGCAGTGGGGGGTTTACAGGGCAGTGCGAAGGATGTGGAAAGTCAGAGCGAGATGTGGAGGCGCCGGGCACCCGAGATGAATCCGAGTCCAGATAGTTTAATTCCCAAGAGGAAAGAGAGTTAAAAAGTGGAGGACAGATGTATTTGAGCTTAACAGTGAGTGTGCAAGGATCCAGTATGTCTTCATAGACCGGAAAGTTCGGGTAGTTGAGATGAGTAGTTGCAGCCTTTTAAAGTTCGGGTAGGCATTGCCTTCTAAAATTAGTCTTTATATATTCAAAGCTCGGACATCTTTATCACATTTCTATAAACTTACTCACATTTTAATAACATGGCCATTTACAAACGCGCAGCCTTATAATTTTGTTGAGATTCATACAAACATGAATTTTGTTGAGATTCATACAAACATGTGTTAGAGATCTGTTACATACCAATGGAATTTTACAAAGTCTGCTTAACAAAGCTTTAAACTAACTCACCGGATAAACTAGAATGGTAGACGATATTTCTCATATGTCATGTAATGCAAAGTTGCATTAGATTGCCATTTACAAACCCGTAGCCTTATAATTTTGTTGAGATCCATACAAACATGTGTTAGAGATCTGTTGCATATCAATGGAATTTTATAAAGTCTGCTTAACAAAGCTTTAGACTAACTCACCGGATAAGGAAGAATGGTCGATGATATTCCTTATATGTCATGTAATGCGAAGCTGCATAAGGAACAATTCTATCCACACTAACTCCATTTCCTCCAAAACAATTAAAAGAGTCTCAGAAAGTGTCCTAAACGACAAATCAAACAAATTCCATCAGTTGTTTCATGAGTTTGCTTTTAAAAATAAACTGTGTCTAAATCTTGCAAAATTAATTTTAATCTCCTTAATCCAAGTAAAAACAGCAATAACCAATAAATTGCCACTAATGGAATTCTTATTTAGTTATGAAGACACAAATCCTACCTATAAAAGCCAAAAACACCATTGGTCAGAAATATTATTCCCAAATATCTCTATACATAATGACTGAAATTCTGTATCCGTTGTCTACAAAATGGAAAACCCCTAGTCTACAAAATGGAAAAAATAACTATGTTTCACAAGATTCTTGGAGTTTCTGCAATTTGAAATATCATTCCCAAAAATCTCTACACACAAAATGACTCAAATTATGTGCACCTTGTCTCCAAAATGAAAAAATAATTATGTTTCACAAAATTCTTTGAAGTTTCTGTAATTTAACATTACAAATTGGAATAAATTGAAATAAGTAATTATATTTCACAAAATTTTTGAAATTTTCTTAATTTAAAATTACAAATTGAACCAACAAAGCTCAAATCACAGAAATTAAAAAAAAAAAAAAAAACCTTAAAAGGAATGGAACCCAAAACTAATTTGAAACAAAAGAATTGAACCAAAAACTAACCTGAAACAATATCTTGATGAGCTCCAACTTAAGGGCACCACGGTTGTCTTGGCAGTGCCACCCACCCAGCCCTGTACTTCTTTAATTTATTTTTTATTTTCAATATCACCCAATTGTATAATTCCACAAAGTGTCAATTAGATTTGAAATTATTATTTATGAAAAAATTTGAAAAAAAAATATTTATTTACCTTTTTTTTTTTCTGCAACAAACTTTACTTTTATTTTTAATGGATAAAAAATCCAAATCATAGAAATTATAAAAAAAAAAGAAATGGAACCCAAAACTAACTTGAAACAAAAGAATTAACCAAAAACTAACCTGAAACAATATTTTGATGTGCTCCAACTTCCAAGGGCACCACGGTTGTCTTGGCAATGCCACCCACCCAGACTTGTACTTCTTCAATTCCTCTTTCTAGACATTCTTTTTTATTCTCAATACCACCAAATTGTATAATTCCACAAAGTGTCAATTACATTTGAAATTATTATTTATAAAAAAATTTGAAAAAATTAATTTTTATTTATTTATTTCATACAACCAACTTTACTTTACTTTTACTGTATAAAGAAGAATTTAATACAAATCCCTTAATTTACATATAAATCATATAATTTTTTTTTATACATGAAGACAAATCATAACACTTAAAATATTTAGAATTTTGAATGTTATAACTTTAACTTTTTAAACATCAAAATAATATAAATAGCTTAATTTTGAAAAATAATTATCACAAATTTAAAATAACTAAAAATAATATTAATATCTATCACAAATTTATATATTATATAATAAACATTTTTCAAACTTTATATAAATAAATTAAATAATTTTTTTTGCCAGCAAGTGATGGATCGATCCGTTCCTTGTATATGCCCAACATACTCCCTATCATGCCTATTGTACGCATCCATCACACGCTTAAGTCGTTTCAGCACCATTTTTAAACTTTAATATTTCTATTAAATAAATTAAATGAACCATAAATATAAATTAATTACTTAACAACTAATGGTTAATTACATTGATATGAAATGTAAATATAAATTAATTAGTCAAGTTTGCTCTGAGGGGACTCCCTCGATCGAAAGGAAGGGAGGGGATCTAGTGACAGTAAATCGAGTGCAAGTGAAGTTTTTTCTTCTCCACAGTGGATAGAGTAAAGAGTCCCAGCGAGAGAAGCCCGCTCAACAAAAAAGCAAATGATTGCATCCAGCCAATCATAGTTAAACGTCCTGAAATGGCATAGTTCAGTGATAATCAAATCCACTTAGAGTCTGGGTGGTGGAATCAAAAGTGGTGGACATTATCCATTGTCTCTTCCTTGCCTCTTACGATACGAATATGCAGGCTCAACTCAACCATACCATATATTAGCCCAGGAATACCATACAAGCCCTTCAATCACTTACAATGGCTTTAGAATTTGGTTAATTACATTGATATGAAATGTAAATATAAATTAATTACTTAACAAGTATTACATTTGTTAATTACTACATTGATACAACTATACATTATGATTATGTATTAACAGCTTTCAAATTTATATATAATAACACTCCAGTATTGATAACCCCCTTTCATGTCTAAAGGAAAGACAACCCTCTAAATAATCATGAATCAATTAAACAACATTTCGAACACCTTTGGAGCAGTTGCTCCACTACTCCCTCACTCCACTGCAGTTTTGGACATTTTTCAGCACCAAACCACTGCAACGACATACAATCTTGGATGCCTTCCAACTCTTCTAACTGGAAACACATCAAAAGCCGGAGAATTACAAGCTTTCTCAGCTGCCCCAATCCCCGTATGCTCTTCAACTTCACACATCCACATCCATCCAAAGAATCCAAAGATACCAATGTTTCAATTCGTGGCAACTCCTCCAATTCTGTGCAATTAAAAAGCCCCAGCATTTGAAGTTTTGCAAGAGCATAAAGCTTATCTATTTTCCTCAAATTAGGATAATCTACAAATAATAAAGATCTGAGTGTATTTGGCAATGTTCCAACCTCTACCACATTATTACAATAAATGATTTCAAGAATTCGAAGGTTGCAGCAAACACCTTCAGCAAATGATACCTCTGATATCCCTATTTCTTTGAGCACTAACCGTTGGAGCTGTGGAAGTATGCAGTTGTCTCCTTTGACCTCGTCCTTAAACGGCAGTTCGTGTATCAACGGACAACCTTCTAACACCAACTCAGTCAACTGAGTCAACAGTTCAAGTGAAGGCGACAAACTCAAGCGTGCTTATATTTCCTAGTGTTTCGTTTGACATAGTTAAATTAGTGCAACACTCCAAGTTAAGATATTGGAGTTTAATTAATTTACAAAAGGAATCTGGCAGCCTCTACAAAGCGCCGCACTTAGACAGCTGGATATGGTGGAGGTTAGTTAAATTACCAAAAGAATTTGGCAGCCTCTCCAGAGCGAAGCACGAAGATAGCCGGATCTGTTGGAGGTTAGTTAAATTATCAAAAAATTCTGGCAGCTTCTCCAAAACGCAGCAGTTCTCCAGCTGAATCTGTTGGAGGTTAGTTAAATTAATAAAAGATTGCGGTAGCCTCTTCAAAACGCGGCAGTTCTCCAGCTGGATTTGTTGGAGGTTCGTTAAATTACCAAAAGATTATGGCAGGCTCTCCAAAACGCAGCTGTTCCCCAGCTGGATCTCTTGGAGGTTGGTTAAATTACCAAAGCACTTCGGCAGTGTCTTTATTTCTGAGCATCCTTTTAACACCAAGGCCTTTAACGATTGCAGAAGACAAAATTCTTCTGGCACTTCTATTGTGGGAGGGGCTTCAGAGCTCCTTCCGTAAATATGACCAATTCCAATCCGCTCTGGGTGCTTCAGCAGCCTTATAGACTTTGGAATGTTTGAGAGGGGAGCTGTAATCTCCAACTCCCGCAACTGTAGAGGTGCCTGAAAAATGTGCACGTCTTTAAGAAAAAGATAAATGGATGATCATTCTCATCAGAAGAAACCCTTAGAACAAATTGGAGACCCTGTGTTTCAATATCAATAGCTAATAAACACAAACTTGAATTCAACAAATCCTAATTTACCTCCGATTCATTTTTCCACAATGTTTTTAATTCCCACCCTCGCACTTGTAGGACCCTTAAATTCTTCATTGAAATCGAGGAAGGCGGGGAAGAGTAGGGACAGTTGTTCCAGCGCAGACATATGAGATTGGGAGACTTCACCTTTGTCAAAATGCGTTCCACGAGAACATCTTCAGTATCAAGAAGTTGCAGCCTCTTCATACGAATATCGCCCAATGCATCATTGTCATCCATATCATTGTACTCGCTAAGAGCCATTCTAATTCCCGGCACGGCTCCTACCTGTCCATTCTTGAAACATGATAACTATTACCCATTCTTTCTTGTAAAATAATGGAAGAACTAAAACAATAGAAAATCATTGACGAATTAACAGGATTGAATGATTTAGCACTTACTGGTGGTCCACTTCTACAAGACACCTGTTCCTAACTTGCCAGCCTGACCCGTTCCATTTTATTATAGCCGTATCCTTGTTTTCTCCTCTTAAAAAACATGCAACATCCAAGAATATATATTGTTCTTCGCTACTGAGTGAGTTATAACTTCTTTTAAGTATGTGCTGTATATTTTCAGTGGGAAGATGACTCCTTAATTCGTCTTCCCAGTCACATAGTTCTTTTCCATAAAGAAGTGCCCCAAATACTTTCAAAGATAAGGGTAATCCATTACAAGCTTCTAAGAATTTTTCTACCAGATATTCAAATCCTGGGAGTGGATGGGGGTGGATGGGGTTGGTTGAAGGCATGGGAGCAGAAGGAGTGTTGTGTTTCAAGCCTCGTTAGCTTATATATTGACAACTCTTCGATTTTTGAGCTTATGAGAACATCTTTGTTCCGAGATGTAATCAATATTAAGCAATCGAAGTGGAGAACAGTTTGAGCTGGCAAAAGAGCATCCACCTTATCCAGGTCATTTACATCATCTAAGATCACTATGGCGTTAGCAGATGATAGATGTGTCATGAGCATAACTTTGCCTTCATCTACACCATCAACCCTTTCTATGGCCATATGTGGTACATTCAAGCTCTTAAGAAGTTTCTATAATCTGATTTCTTCCTATTGAAGAATTATTTTGCCAACGTGGTCTTTCCAACACCACCTAACCCCACAATCCCCAAGATCTGAGGTTTCAGGCTTTGCTGTAACTGCAATATGACAGTATTTACTAAATCATTTACTTTATCATCCAAACTTGTTGGATATTTTGTAATGATCCCAAGCCAAATTTTTTCTTGGAATCACTAATACTACTAATCTATTGATGTGCAGGTATTTATTGAGTTATTAAGTGCATACAAGATTCATCAACACATGAAGATCACAATATATTCAAGATGTAGAAGCAAAAGCAAAGATCTGACCTTTTTATTATGAGCAATGTAAGATCAATACAATAGATGGTTGATCTGGCATAAACCTCAGATGGTCGTACAAGCAATAGATATGAGTTGCTACAAAATGCTCCCGACAATACAAAATAAGCCTCCAAAGGCTGGATATACAATGAAGACTGAATCAAGTAGATCTGAGTCGTACTAATGCTCAGCCTCCAAGCTGGAAAGTGCCATGCCCTGCTAGAATGCTGAAGCCTCCAATAATTTGGCCTTGCTACCAAAAGTGTCCAATCATCCCGAGAAATATACCAAATGATAGATTAGGCAACTGTAAGGACAACCCAGATGTCCAAATTCCCAAATCCACTCTCAAACCCTGTAGATCTGAATTCCTCCACTAAATGGTGCGCCCCACTAGATGACTGCAACCCTAGCTGGTTCGACCCTGATGAAGGAGGCCTCCAAATGCTCTGAAACTCTACAAGAATATAGATCGGGCTATGAGAATCTCATGGGAGAAGTTTCAGACTCAAATCTCAAGCAGATCTCCCTAGATCTAAGTTTTACTGAATAACAGGACGTCCCCTATGGCTCCAAGACGTCCCAATCTGCAGACAAATGTCGAATTGATCCAGGTGGATATCGGGGGCCACCCACCTTTTCCAAATGGCTCAAAATAGTTTTCTGGCCATTTTGGCAATTTACTATTTTTAGCAGGTTTTCACTTTCGGGGCCATTTTGAGGGCCTAAATGAAATTTTTTTCAATATCGAGGTTCTCAATCATAGTCGAAGGCATAATTGAGCTCCCAAAATGAATCTCCTCAACGATACCTTTCCAACGAGCTA
>CBVK0102051291.1:0-17878 GCA_900067695.1 Picea abies
TTAATTGTCCCAAGGGGACAATGTTTATCAAAAGTGTTGATGCAAGTGCATATACAAAATATGCACAATTATTATGTCAGTTGTTGGATGGCTTTATCTGAGAGATAGGCCCGCAGTATGTTGTCCAAGTCATCACGGACAATGCTGCTAATTATGTTGTTGCTGGGAGGATGCTTATGCAGAGGTATCCATCCTTGTACTAGAGTCCTTGTGCCGCCCATTGCATTGATTTGATGCTAGAGGACATGGAAAAACTTCCTTGGATCAAGGAAATCAGTGATTCAACTCGGAGTGTGACTATATATATATATAATCACACATATGTTCTTTCACTCATGAGACAAATTCACAGGGAACAGAGAGTTGGTGCGTCCCGCAATCACACGTTTTTCCACCAACTTCATTTCTCTTCAGTCGCTCCTCAATAGTATGTTGGACTTACAAAGAATGTTTCTTTCTAATGAGTGGGCTGCTTTTGTCTATAGCACCAAACAAGATGGGCAAGCCATAGCCCAACTTGTGGGACATGACATGAGATTCTGAAGTGGAGTAGGGGAGGTATGTACCATCAGTGAACCTTTGGTGAGGGTTCTTCGATTGGTTGATGGTAAGAAGCCCACAATGGGCTACTTGTATGAGGCCATGGATAGGGCCAAGGAAGCTATCTACCAATACTATGAGAACAAGGGGGAGGAAGGACCCACCAAGAGAGCTCAGATATGGGGTGTGATTGATGAGCGATGGAATAACACTCTCCATTGTCCCATTCATGCAGTATGGCTCTACCTCAACCCTACATTCGCTTATGCTTGTGGATTTAATTTTGATGGTGAGGTCATTGATGGTTTTCTCCAGTGTGTTTAGAGGATGGTGCTGACTCCAGCTGAACGCTCAGAGATTTCTAGACAGAATGAGATATATAGGATGGCATCCCGGATGTTGGGCTATGATATGGTTGTCCAAGATAGGACCACAAGGATGCCAGGTAAGCTTCAATTTCAAGTTTTGTTTATTCCTTTCTATATATTATATATGACATTTATTACTTGATGGAAATCCGAAATATAATTCATTGTCTTCCTTTCATTTTAATCATTGTAGATGTCTGGTGGAAACACTATGGTGGAAAGCTCCCAGAGCTGCAGAAACTTGCCGTTCGAGTGCTTAGTCAAACTTGCAGTTCTTCGGGGTGTGAGCGCAATTGGAGTGTCTTTGAAAATATACTGTCCAAGAAGGGCAACAGGTTAGAAATGTTAAAAAATGCAACAATCAAAATTTAAATTGTTTATATTTTTTTTTAATTTTAATTTTTACAATTTAGTATTTACTATTTATTTACCATCACTAACTATAGCTCTCAATGTTCATACAGGTTAGGTACCCAATGCCTTAATGACTTGGTATATGTCTACTACAATCTAAGGTTGTGGGTGAAACAACTTGACAAAGAACTTGACAGAGAAGCCATTTCATTGGATAAGATTGACACCACCAGTCAATGGAGGGTGGAGATTCAGGAGCCTGAGATGGAGGAGGCCCCCAAGTGGTTGGAGGAGCATGCAAATGATTTGATGGAGGAGGGAACAATAGATGAGGAGGAGGAGGAGGATGTTCCACTTCCAGTGGATACAGAGGTTGAGGAGGAGATTGGACTTCCAGTGGATCCAATGCCACCACCACCTCCACGGAGAGCCATACCTGGAGTTAGACTTGGGTCCGTTGGGACTAGGAGGAGGCAACAAAATTTTCCTTCCACCTCGTCCCCATCACTTACCACCTTAGATGGAGCATCTGGAGCAACTAGAGCTTCCACTCCAAGCTCATCTAGAGTACCTCCACGACCACCTACTGCTTCTAGAGGAAAATTGGTGCCCTTTACCCGTAAAAGGGCTAGAGCAGCACGACCTAGAGGGAATCAATGATTTGGATTCCTATGATCTATCATTTTCATTTTATCATGTACTATTTAGTATCTGGATTCTGGATGTCTCATGATGATTCATCTCATGAGATACATTTATTTTGATCATTTGATGTGATTTTGTATCTACTATCATCCTATAAGGAACATGTTTTAGAATTTTCAGTATAATAACTATATGTGACCACTTGACATCTTATTCATCATATTTATTGGTTGTATTTTCATATTTATGTAGCAAAGTGTTTATTTGATGTTGTTGTTGTTTTACAAGTTTAAAAATTTGAAGAAAATGAGTGTTTTTGTATTTTTTTGAGGTCTTGCGACATTTTCCAACATTTTCCGCTGATGTCGCCGAGAAGTTACATTCCGGACCATCGCCGACACGACATATACAACATTGGTTTTAAATCTAGATAGATAGTCTCCAAGACAAGAAAAATCACTTGGACTCAAGGTTAGTACTTGATTTTTTAATTGTTGTGCTTGGATAATATTGAGTTTACCAAACATAGATTCAATCTTTTCCCAAGTTTCTTTGGGGTCATCAATTTCTTGAAGGTGGTATCTTAAATCAGGAGAGATGGACATTCCGATTAGTCCACGTGCTTCGTCACTCCTATTAACCCATTTGGCTTTCTTATCATCATTAGTGGGTTCTTTTTCCTTTCCCAAAGTAATTCGGTACAAGCATTTACTTCTTAATAAATCTTTCATATGAGATTTTCATTGGAAGTAGTTGGTGCTGGTAAGCAAAACATTACTTGTAGAAGCCATATTAAATATGCAGATAATATGGATTTAAAAACTGAAATTGATAATCTGGATGGAAAGAGTTCGAAAAGTTATGCGGTTTTAAAAAAAACGGCACTGAAAACAGAGTTCGGATGTGATAGTTATGCCCTTTTAAAAAAAGGCATAAATGGTAACCAAATGACCACGTGATAGTGTAAGCTGCTTTATGAAGTGACCCACTATAAAGAGAAGTGGGGATCACTTTTACAATGAAGTTACTTTATAACATAAAAGTTGCATGCAAAATAAATAACTCTAAAATAAAATATTAAAGCTACTTATAGTGATTCACTTTTATACCTGAAGTGAAATACACTTTACAATTTTAACATGAGCTTTTTCAAAAAAAGTAACAAAAGAGAGACTTGAACTCAAGACCTCTTACTTAATAAGGCAACTTTTAACCAAATGATCTAACAAAACATATTGTAATGTTCAGAAGGAAGATTGGGGGTGTTGTTGTTGTTGTTGTGGAAGACAGCCTTGGAGAGCGTGCTAAAAAAGACTCTTTTCACACAAGAAAAAAATTTCGCTTCTTGATGACAACAAGGGTTAGATCTTGGTTAGCTTACCCGGAAGATGCACCTTTTCCTATCTGTTTCTAATTTGCCGAGATCGCACAGGGCGCAGGGCAAAGAGCATACACAGATCTAAAAGAGTAGCAACCCGGAAATAAATAATACAAAACCGAAATAAAACCAAAATACTACTCTGCAAAAATTTAAAACACGCGTATTAAAGTTTTATACCTCCGGATCTGACTGTAATGGCCGTATCTTGGGCAAACGGAAACCTTTTCGAGTGAAACAAAAAGTGTTCCTAAATGGAACGCGTGCTCCGGACGCAATGGAACAATCTTCTCAGCTCAGAAATGTACGAAAATGACAAAAAATGGAGATGAGACAACTTGGCTTCACGATCTCGATCTACAACAGGAGCAGGTCTTCAAACAGGCTCTAATACCATGTTCGACAACACAGGTATTCTAACAGAGGACGAACACCTTCAGTAACCACTCACATAACCAGATCAAAGATCAACACACCGATGTTTTTACGTGGTAAAACCTCTACGAGGAAACATCCACGGCCCCAACCAACGCGACCACAGAGCAGTTTATTAATGCAAAAGAAAAATATTACAAAGAGATTTTACAAGAGAGTTTCTCACAATCGATCATTAACAAATGACCCTCCATGCTCTTTAAATAGAGATCATGGACCAATCGGGTGTTAAGGCACGAATCAATGGCCGTTAAGATAGAGGAGAGTATGAATCGTCAAATCACTATGTCGGGAAGATATCGTGACCGTCGGATTTCCTAACTACAAATGCATACTAAAGAAACACACTTTTACCTAACGACACATTAGACCAAGTAGATCTTAACTAACTCCTAAGTGTCTAAATATCCTAACATTTAGGACACATATAACATCAATCATCTAGTAGTTATAAATTATAACATTGTCATCAGATGATCAACCATAACATCAACCTTCATGTTTCAATAGATAACATTTGTTATCAACAAACTGTAAGATTGTAACAAATAACATCAACCACGAAATGATGACAGAGCATTGTGTTCATGACCAAAGAGTTGGAATATGTAGTCAACAGTTCAAAGGTAGGTTCAAAGTTCAAACTTAAATTGTCATATAATGTTTACAATATAGGCCACGATAAAGACAAAGTACTCTTAAGTTCTAGAAACTAGATTATAAATCGAAGAAACAACTAATTTTACTATCTACTAAGCTTTCATCTTCTGATGGGAAACTTATAATTTCTTTTCCTATGATCTAGGAACAATAGGATTAGGAGTAGGTGGAAGTGGTTATCGATCATGATCATGAGATCTACCCAACACTAGATTTTGTGAAGCTAAAGCTGCTACATCTGGGACTAGAAATATGCTAGTGCCGACAATGGTAGTGGATGGGGGTGGCATCTCTACTGCATGATCACTGTTATGAGTTCCATTAGCCAAAATTTCAACCTCCAAGAACACTAAAGCTATAGCTCTATGATCACTTAAATTCTCACTTAAGGTGCAGAGTCCTTACCAAGAGAAACTCGGAAGAGTTAGCACTGTCACCTTAGCACCCTCTTCCCTCACTTTACGATGGCTTACTGCTAACATAAGGGGGGCTTCCCTATCTTCACTTGGTCCAAAGGTATATGATGATAGTGACAGCTATATGGACCAATTACAGATCTGTTTTAAGGTTTGTTTTACAGTGATGTATACAAATTTGCAAATCAGATTAATGAGTCTAGTTTTATATGGAGTAAACAATGCAATTCCTAAACTCAGGGACAGATCTACAATAATAGTATGTGCTGCAATTTTCAGATCTGTTTTACAGAAACAAAAGGGGCTTATTTCACTTATATTAATCTGATTTTATAAGATCTTTTAAGGCTAGAGAACACAGATTTATATAGCAGAAAGTTTAGTCTACTTTTAGATGCACAGAAGAGGTATCACTAGACTTTAATGGGCAGATCTGATGTATGACAAACAACGATAAGTTTTCAGATCTGCATATGCAAAACTAAAAGAGTTCCTTCAGAATTTTTTTATGGTGGTTAAAAGTGATACTAGGTCTTCTATTTGCATTAGGCACATGGCATCTAACGAGGCTAATGGAAAGCCGTCCTATTGATGGAATAAAGAGAGAGAAGGATTCAGATTGCAAACTATATCAATCTTCTGCTCTCCGTCCTAAGGTTCGGAAAGGTGTCAGGGGAGATTACTAGCATAGATAAACTCAATGGTTGCGGGGTCTGTAGTTATCATGAAAGGATCAAAGTGCATATACCCAAGCATAGAGAGGCATACATCAATATAAATCACTTCAATGATAGATACAAATAAATGGGAGTGATGATACTGGATTTAATGTCTCACAACCATCATCGAAGAAGAGATCATCAACCATGAATAGCATAAACATGTAGAAAAATTCCTCATCCACTAGGGTGCATTGCTAAACCATCCAATAGCTCCAAAGAAAAATAATAGAATAGCTCCAAGGAAAGATAGAACAAAAGCACCAAGAGTTCAATACTCAATCCTTCAACAACCATTACAAATGGAGGAGCCTTGCTTTTATAGAGTCCCAGGTTCAAAACCTCCAACATAAAATAATAATATTTAGGCTAAAACCCTTGCTCTAACCTAGGAAAACATAAACAGTGACTATTATTCAACTAATTTGAGAAGATAGAGGCAACAAAGCATAAAATAACAGTAGCATTGGCACATGTACAAATCTCCAAGTGTGAGTGTTCATCAAAGTGGGGTGCACCCCTCAAATGAGAAAGAGTCCAAGTGATATCTCCCAAGGTCCTCCAAGGAATCCTCTAATGCAAATCAATCCACCAACTAACCCCTCAAAATATGTACTAACAAACTCCTTGAGATGGTGGATGAACTCAGATAGTACCTTTTATAGCTCAACATGAAAAGAGATGAGATACATACGATTGGGTGAGACACTCACCTTGGTAAACCAAAAGCAGTAAAATGATGCATGATGTCAAAAACAACACTGGAATATAGATCGATCCAAATGTTGAACAATGCAGGAAATAACACCTACTGTAATCTATTGCCCATGTGAGCTTATTCATCCTATTCTACATCTAACACATGGCACTGCATGCCTTCTAAAAATAGAGTTTACGGATTTTCCCCTTCACAGGCAATGGCAACTTTTCTCCATTCAGGTGGCTGAGATAGAAAGAATTTGCTCTAGCTTTATCTTCGATCTTGAAAGGACCCAACCTAAGTTGCACGAAACGGGGAAACGATACGAAGTTTCCGAAACAGGTACGATACGAAACATGCCCTCAAAAAATGGAAACGCCGGGGGAAACACCGTATATATATATAGTTTTAAAAAAAATAAAGCATTATATTGGAAGAAAAACATAATGATATACATAAATGACATTTTAGAAGGAAAACCATGTCCATATTAACTCCCATACGAATAAACAAGCAAGAACATTTAAATGACAAAGATGAATGACAAGCAATGTTCCACCATCGCTTATATTGGGATACACATCATTAGTATCATCCTTCATCCTTTGCCTCTTGTCTTGACTTTGCTTATACCTCGATCCTCTAAGGACATCAGTCGACACCACCCAATTTTGATGAAACTACCTAATCCTAGCCTTAAAATGTGGTAGAAAAAGCTTAACATGCCTAATCAATGATTCTGGTTTGAGTGAAGGGTACATTTTTGCTAAGGCCATGACAAAGGAGTTTAACAATCAACACCACCAACATTGGGGTATATCGAGGGCTTGGTCGCCTTGATTAAATGCCAGTTCCATACCCTCATACTTGATAGAATCCAGTGGAAACGTTATAATCTTGCCAATCTTGAAATCCTGAAAACCGTTAAGTCTGCTGAATTTTGAATGGGACCTAAAATTCTACTTTCTCCATATAAAGTCTAATGAGGTTGGAACCACTCTCAAACATCCTGAAACAATTAATGGTAATGTTAAAAATTTAAGTAAAAGGATAAAAATGAAAGATAAAGGAGAATGTCACTACCATTAATTACTACCCTCAGCTGCACACCAAAACACCTTACAACTCCAACTTCTTACTTAGGTTTTAGGGAAACGTCCCCCCTGGAGTCCCCCCGTCCCGGGGACGTGGGGAACGCGTCCCCTGCGTCCCCCACCCTGGGGGACGCGTCCCCGTGGAACACTGGGAATTACTGTGATGGTATCTCTCCCTTCATTTTCTTGCTGCTGTTTCTTTTGTACCCTTTCTTGTTGTGGTTTGATTACCGGTCGTAACTGCTTCTGTTGGTATTTTAGAAATCCTGGCAATTGAGTTGTTTAACCATTCTTGAATAAAATCCCTTAATGGGGAAACGATTACTTCTTTTTTTACTTTAACATTAAACAAATCCCTTTTGATTTCTCTAAGGTCAATAAATAGATTTTGTAATGCATTCTCAATATCTTCATGTTTATTGGTGTACTCGACGAGCTTGGTGTCAATATAATCATGTGCGAATTCAATCATGTTATAAAAATTCTTAGCTAATGCCCTTTTTAGTTCTTCAATTTGTCCTTTGAAATGTTGTCGAGTCATGAGCATTGAATTTGAGAGATATTTAGGGTCCGAGACTTCAACCATAGTGCTAGAGATGTCTAAATCAAGAATTTTTGAGTATGCTTCAATCTTTCTTCTTGATAAATTAGTTAATTGGGTTGACAATCCTTTCAATATATTAATTCTTTCAATCCAACATGACTTTAGTTGTTTGAAGTGGCTAGAAGAAGGTAAATTTTCTTTCTTTCCCAATTTCTCTATCATTGCCGAAACCTTCATAGAAAACATCACAACTCCATTTGCATAACAACCTTCATCATTTTACAAATCTGTGTTCAAATATTCCCTGGTGTTCTAAATTCTCAAACCAAGAGAGGCAAAGATTTTTTCCATATCCCGTAATTCTAAAATCAATGACATTCTTTTTTTAATATTTTCTTTGACAAAATGTCGAGTGACAATGATTAAATTCAAATTCCCTTGACTCTTGCACTTGACTCTAGGGTTTCTTGAAAACTTTTTCCGGGATCAATCATAGCAACAGGGGAAGCCAAAATAGGTGGAGGCATGAGTGTTTCCTATAATTTTTTTTTTTTTTTTTCAACTGAGAATATTCTTCCTCCATATTTGCAATTGAAACATCAAGTAAATCCCCTGTAACTTTATAAATAGATGAAAATCTAGAAGGAAACATATTTCATGTGTCAATAGTGGACTGAAACTTCCCGATTTTACTTGTTGTAGTTCTTTCAAAAACCAATTTCTTATATTCCTTATCAAAATATGCATTTTGTACAACAAAAGTCTCTTCATTAGAAAATGTCTCCTCCTAGACCATGAGTGCAAAAATATGTTGTACATTTTCTTTAGCCGATACTTCTACATTTGGGAAAGTGATATTTTCAATATCCACATCCAAATCCATATTATCCAATAAAAAAACATTTTCTGGTGCATGCGTTTCTTCTCCCTCCCACTGTGAATTAGTCCTTTTTCTCTCTTAATTTTTAACTTGTGGGGATTCTCCAGGTTCCCCTTAGGAGGGTTTCTTTCTTCATCATCCCCTGAGTTATTACTCTATATTTTTCTTGTGTATGCTGTCCAAGGATGAGGATTTGTTCTTGGTAGAGCACTTCTTCGATAAAAATATGGTGACTGAACATTTTTCTCACTTGAGGGCTTACCTGTTTCCTTATGGTGCTATGTGGTACTTATTGTTGTTTGTGGAGCCTGATTATCTTCCTGATTCAGAGGTCTTTGTTTTTAGCCATGTTTATACCCCATGAATACTTTACACCCCAGAAGAATGTACACTCCTCCACGTGGGGGAGTGCAAAGGGGGGTTACCCCCTCTGCGGGGTTCAGGGGTAAGCGGGCCCCCAGTGGGGGTCCAGGGCAAAGCCCCTAAAGGAAAAAATTCCTTGTAAATGTATATTGTAATTTCATTGTAAATATGGACTGTTCATTATAAGGTCACAGATCTGACGGTAGAAGTTATGTTAGGGTTTTTTTCCTTAGAAGGAAACCCTCTTTTATGAGGGAAATGTATTGCGGCCATGTATCATTGTGAATATTGTATTCTGAGTGAGGAAACTGTGAGAGAAAGAAGAGGAAGTTATAGCGGGTGTGCTGTAGGTTGTATCCCTTCATTTGCTGGATAATAATAAAGGAAGGACCTAACAATTTCTCTGGTGGACGTAGCCCACATTGGGTGAACCATTTATATCCGTGTCTCTATTGTATTTTGTATCTTGTATGTTTTATTTCTGCATTTGTTTTATTTTATTGCTTTGCGATCTTATTTTTCTAACAACTGGTATGAGAGAAAAAGGTAACTTGCAGGAAAAGAGGGTTCTTGGTTCGAGTGGGAGCAATGGTGGAAGATGGAAAGTTTAGGGTCAAGAAATTTAACGGAAAAAAACTACCAATTATGGAAGATGCAGATGGAAGATTATTTATATCATAAAGATCTATTTCTACCATTAGGTGGAATAACAAAGAAAATGATAACCATGAAGGACGAAGAATGGGAGGTTCTTGATAGAAAGGCACTAGGAATGATATGGATGAGCTTGACAACATCAATGAATTTCAATATTTCGAAAGAAAAGACAACGAAGGAGCTGGTGGACACATTGGATAAACTGTATGAAAAACCCTCGACATCCAATAAGGTATTTATAATGAAGATATTATTTAATATGAAGATGTCAGAAGGTGGGTCTGATGCAGATCATTTAAATGAATTTAATATAGTTACTAATCAACTAAGTTCTTTAAAAGTGGACTTTGATGATGAGAACATGGCTCTTCTAATCTTGTGCTCATTGCCAAAAAGTTGGAACGACTTGGTCATGGATGTAAGTAACTCTATCTCTGGTTCAAACACTTTAAAATTTGATGATGTTGTTTGTGTTATCCTTAGTGAGTAAATGCGCAGAAAATCATTGGTGAGACATCAGGTAATGCATTAAACATGGAGAACATGGGAAGACAAAAGGATAGAGGAAAGGGCTTAGGGAACCATGGGAATTCTAGGAAGGACACATTCAAATCTAGATTTGGAAAGATAGAGTTCTAGAATTGTGGGAAGAAAGGACATCTAAAGAAAGAGTGCAGAGCTCCAAAGAAACAAAGAGATAGACACCATGATAAAAATCAGGAAGCAAATGTAACAGGTGATGTGTTACAAGATGCTTTGACTCTTTTTGTAGATAATATTTTTGAGTCCTAAGTAATATATCCAGGGGCTTCATTTCATGCCAAACCCCATAGGAAACATCTTCTAGATTATGTTCAAGGTGGTTTTGGACAGGCTCATTTGGGTGATGATGCACCATGCAAAATTGTTGGAATGATAAAGGTAAAAATAAATTAAAGCAATGGAAACCAATGGTTATTGAAAGAGGTCAGACATGTTATAGATCTAAAGAAAAATCTAATTTCAATAGGGAAGTTGGCAAGTGAAGGATGTATATCCATATTTACATATAAGGTGTGGAAGGTCACCAAAGGATCATTGTTGATAGAAAAAGGAGAGAAGGTAGGTACATTGTATTTATGTACTAGTAATACTGACTCTTATATCTCTTTAGCTTCTACAGTAGTGGATATGACACTATGGAATCATATGCTTGGACACATGAGTGAGAAGTGGATGCAGATAATTCACAAAAGAAATTTGTTGCGAGATCTTAAACAAATTGATTTGGATTTCTATGAGCATTGTGTTTATGGAAAACAGAAGAGAGTCAGATTTATCTGAGTCAGAAAACAAACGAAGAGTGAAAGGTTAGAGCTTGTGCATACAAATGTATGGGGACCAACTCAGGTATCATCTCTTGGTGGATCTCGTTATTATGTTACTTTTATTGATGATGCAACTAGAAAAACTTGGGTTTATTGCATTCGAAAAAAATATGATGTTTTTGATATTTTTAAGAAATGGAAAGCTTTGGTTGAGAATGAGACATGAAAAATGTTGAAGTGTCTCAGATCATACAATGGAGGTGAATATTGAAGCAATGAGTTTGATGATTACTGTTCATACCATGGGATTCGTAGAGAGAAGACAGTTCCAGGAACACCACAAGAAAATGGTGTGTCAGAAAGGATGAGTAGGACAATCATGGAACGTGCAAGGAGTATGATATTGCATGCTAGTTTTCCCTTACAGTTATGGGTAAATGATGTAGATACTGCTGTTTACTTAATAAACAAAGGACCTTCAAGCTATTTGGATGGTAGAATTCTAGAGGAGGCATGGACAAGTAAAAATGAAACTATTTTTTTTTAATACTTTTGGTTGTGAATCATTTGTCCATATTGATAAAGAAAATAGAACAAATCTTGAGGCAAAATACAAGAAGTGTACCTTTATTAGATACAATGTTAATGATTTTGGTTATCTCTTATGGGATTATGAAAATAACAAAATCATTAGGATTAGAGATTTCATAATCAATGAGAATGTCATGTACAAAGATTAGTTGCAGGGAAAGAAATAAGAAAAAGAAAAACCATAATACACAGTGCTTGATGAGATCATTGAAAAAGAAATTCCAAAGGTACCGGAAAATCAAAATGTGCAACAACATGATCAACATGTACCTCAAACTCCTGCAAGTTTTGTTAGAATATCTACCAGGTTAAGTAGACCCCTTGAACAATACTCTCCTTCATTGTATTATTTATTGTTGACTAATTCTGGTGAACCAGAATGTCATGAAGAGGCAATGCAGGTAGACACCAAAAAGAAGTGGGAGCAAGGCATGGAAGAGGAAATGGATTCCTTGTTAAATAACCAGACTTGGGACTTGGTTCAATTTTCTGCAGGAAAAAGAGCATTGCAAAATAAATGGGTTTACAGGTTGAAGGAAGAAGATGGAGGAAAAAAGCAGTACACTGATAGACTTGTTGTAAAGGGGTTTGCACAAAATAAAGGTATATACTTTGATGAAATATTTTCTCCTGTTATTAAAATGAATTCAATTAGGAATATTTGAAGTCTTGTGGCAGTAGAATATTTGCATCTGAACAGTTAGATGTAAAAACAACTTTTCTCCATGGGGTTTTGGAGCAAGAGATTTATATGCAACAACCACAAGGGTATGAGGTCAAAGGGAAGGATAATTTGGTATGAAGTCTAAAGAAGAGATTGTATGGCCTAAAGAAATATCCAAGGTAGTGGTATTTGAAGTTTGACAGGTTTATGACTGAATAGGGTTATAGTAGATGTCATTTTGATCACTGTGTTTATTTTAGAAACCTAGAAAATGGAAGCTATATTATCTTGCTATTGTATGTAGATGACATACTTGTTGCAAGGTCTAATATGAAGGATATAAATGTGCTCAAAAATAAATTAGCTAATTCATTTGCGATGAAGGATTTGGGTGTTGCAAAGAAAATCCTTGGTATGAGAATAACAATAGACAAGAAAAATCACAAATTGACATTGTCTCAGGGTGAGTACATAGAGAAGGTGTTGGAGAGGTTTAGAATGAAGAATGCGAAACCAATTAGTACAACTTTGGCCAACCATTTCAAATTAACTAAGGAAATGTGTCCCAAGACACAGGAGGAGATATAATACATGTTCAGGGTCCCTTATTCATCAACAATTGTTAGCTTGATGTATGCGATGGTTTGCACAAGACTAGATATTGCACATGCAGTGGGAGTTGTGAGTAGGTATATGAACAATCCAAGTAAAGAACATTGGGAGGTAGTAAAGTGGATTCCCAGGTATTTGAGAGGTACTGCTACTCATGCATTATGTTTTGGAGGTTCATAAACTGTTCTACATGGATATGTTGATTCATATATGGCAGGTGATAAAGCTAGCAGGAGAACAACCACAGGGTATGTTTTTACTATAGGTGGAACAACAATAAGTTGGATTTCGAAACTGGAAAAGGTTGTTGCACATTCAACAACAAAGGTAGAGTATGTTGCTACTACATAGGCTATTAAAGAAATGATTTGGTTATATAGGTTTATGGAGGAATTGGGAAAGAAGCAGGAGAATAGAAGGTTGTAATTTGACAGTGAGAGTGCCATTCATCTTGCAAAGAACTCAACCTTCCATTCAAAGACTAAGCATATACAAATAAGGTACCATTTCATACGATCCATCTTGGAAGATGGACATTTGAAGTTGGAAAAGATACACACTAGCTAGAATCCTGCAGACATGTTAACTAAGGGAGTAACCAAGGAGAAACTGAGTTCTTTCTTAGTTTCAGTTGGTATTCAAGCATGAAGGTGAAGATGAGAAATTTTCCAGGTCCAAGAAGGATCATAGTCCAACATATACAACAATGATCGAGTTTTTTAGGTCAGTCTCCTAGTGGGAGATTGTTGGTTGTGGAGCCTGACTATGTTCCTGATTCAGAGGTCTTTGTTTTCAACCGTGTTTATACCCCATGAAGAATTTACATCCCAAAAGAATGTACACTCCTCCATGTGGGGGAATGCAGAGGGGGTTATCCCCTCTGCAGGGTCCGGGGGCAAGCGGGCCCCCGAAGGAAAAATTGCCTTGTAAATGTATATTGTAATTTCATTTTAAATATGGAACGTTCATTATAAGGTCATGGATCTGACGATAGAAGTTATGTTAGGGTTTTTTTCCCTAGAAGGAAACCCTCTTTAATGAGGGAAATGTATTCTAACTATGTATCATTGCAAATATTGTATTATGAGTGAGGAGACTATGAGAGGAAGAAGAGGAAGTTACAACGGGTGCGTTATAGGTTGTATTCCTTCATTTGCTGGATATTAATAAAGGAAGGACCTAAAAATTTCTTTGGTGGAGGTAGACCACACTGAGTGAACCACATATATCTGTGTCTCTATTGTAATGTGTATCTTCTGTGTTTTATTTCCGCATTTGTTTTATTTATTGCTCCATGATCCTATTTTTCTAACACTTATGATAGTTTCTATATCTCCAAAGTCTCTGTCGACTTCTTGATTATTTCAATTATGGATGTCATTCTCCTCTTCTCCACTTACGACTGAATTTATGAGTGCAGGGATGAGCCCAACTAAAATCAAGTGTGAACATTAATATTTCTGTGGGAAGGAAGGTTTGGAGGATTCAGAGGAACCATAGTATTGTTTATCGGAGGTCGACGTTTTGAGTCCATATCAGGACCCATCATCAGGAAATCTAAGCCTGGGTAAAGAATAAAATGAAGAGCAAAGATATATAGTAAACCTATGGGGAAAAACTATAGTCTTGAAGTCAGCTTCTAAACTTTTTAAATAAAAAGATTAGGGTTTTTTTTTTGTATTAAATTATTAATTAATTTGTAATTATTTTATTAATTTTAATGTATTATTTATAAAGTTTTATAATGTTAATTAAAGAATAAATTTCTTAGATTTTTATAAAAGTGTTTAGGGTGAAATAGATTATTATGAGGTAATGGTTCTTGATTTTATTCAAGTTTATTAATGATATCCATTGTGTTTGTTATTAGTTTTATTTAATTGTATTAAGGTAATAATTTAATGATGTAATGTTTAGAATCAATTTTATTTTTTATTTGAATTATTATTATCAAATATTTTATTTGTTTTAGAGTAATATTAAAGTATGAAATAAGGTTTTAAGGGAGAAAGGTTATTAATATTGAAACTAAGGTTTTAGGTTTTAGGTTTATAAATATCGAAAAATTGTTTTTAGTTGAGAAAGAGGAACCTAGGTTTTAGGATTTTAAAGAGAAGGTTACCTGGTACGTCTGTCTTGGATTAGAGGAATCTAGTTTTCCCTGATTTCTAGGCCATTATATCTTTTCAAGTTGTTAGGGTGTTTAAGGATTTCAATAGCTTCTTTGATTCTGCATTTGAAGAAGCCATCTTCCTTGGCTAAAATTTTTGTGTCTTCTAGGCGTATGTGGTGTTTTGAAGAAGAGGAGTGTTCGACTAAAGCTAAGGTGCACGTACGTTCATTTTTGATATCTTCTCCATGTTCTTTAATTCTGATATGAAAGGAATGAACAATTTCTCCTATGTAGCATTTACCAAAGGAAAATTCTATTTTGTAAACGCCTTTACATTTCCTATGGTCGGGTTCATCTTTAATGGATGTCATTTTTTGTTTGATGGTTTCTGAGGGTTTAAAGGAGGTCTTAATATCTTTCTTTCTGAGGAAATTTGCAATCTTATCAGTTATTCCTTGGATATAAGGGAGGTAGGATGTAGTACCGGGGGGTTGGTTTTTAGGTGGTTTAGGTCCATTACTTTCTCTATCATCCTCTTAATGTCTTTGTCCTTGTATCCTATGCTCTTAAAATCCCTACAAAGGTGATCTTTTTCTTGCACTAGGTTATTGTCATCGAAAATTATTAAGGCTCTCATGGTTAGAGTGTTGATGACACCTAACTTCTGGGATGGGTGGTGATGAGAGGTAGCGTGAAGGTAGTTCTCTGTGTGGGTATTTTTCCTATAGACTTTATGTCCAAGACTCATGTCTTCTTTCCTTTTGATTAGTACGTCTAGGAAGGGAATGCTACCATTTTCCTCAAGTTCCATTGTGAATTTGATGTCTTTAGAGATATCGTTGAGATGTTGGAAGAATTTATCTAGTTCATCTTTACCGTGGGGCCAAAGTACATTGGTATCATCAACAAATCTCTTCCATCTTAATGGTTTAAGAGGAAATGAATCTAAGGATTTTTTCTTGAAGTTTTCCATGAAGAGATTGGCGACAATGGGAGGAAGTGGGGATCCCATGGCTACACCGCTTGTTTGTTTATAGAATTCCCCTTGATAGCTAAAAACTATGGAGCGGAGACAAACCTCTACTAGTTTTGTTGTTTTTGGGTCTGTCACTTACTTAACAACCTGGATGGCTTCATCTAATGGGATCTTGGTGAAGAGGGAGACAACGCCAAAGCTAATAAGGATGTCCTCAGGTTTTATTTTCTCATTCTTGATTATTTTTACGAAATCATTGGAGTCCTTAATGAAGGAGTCCGTATGACCTACTAGGGGGTTGAGGATTTTTGCTACATACTTGGCCAGTTCGTAAGTGGGTGAGCCTATTGTGTTTACTATAGGTCTAAGGGGAAACCCGTCTTTGTGAATTTTAGGTAGCCCGTAGATTCTTGGGGTGATCTCACTACTTGGGAGAAGCCGCTTTTTTATTTTATCATCTAGGCTGGAGTTTTTTAGAGCCATTTTAACTTCTTTCATGATCTTCACAATATGGTTACTGGGACGCTTCTTGTAGCTCCCACATTGAGACAAGTGCTCAATCATTCTTGTGTTATAATCTATTTGATTCATTATTACTGTGGCACCACCTTTATCAGCTCTGAGGATAGCCAAGTTCGTATTATTTCTAAGGTTCATAATGACTCACCTTTCCTATTTGCTGATGTTGCTCCTTGGGGGTTTTTTATTTTCTTAAGATGAAGGCACCGTCCTGTCTAACTTGTCCCTTGTCCTCTCCCATTAAGTTTTTTATACTTTCTTCTATGCAACATATCAAATTATCTACTGGGATGGAGGTGGGTGAGATTGCAAAATTTAGTCCCTTTTCGAGGACACTCAGTTCGACAATGTCAAGTGTGTGTGAGGAAAGGTTAACCACCTTTCTGTTCGCGGGTTTGTTGTCTCTGCTTTTTCCTACATTTGTTCTTGCGCTGTTATTTAATAGAATATACATCTTCTTCTTATGCTTGGTATGCACTACATGGAATTCTTTTTCAGCTTTGAGGGAGGCCATCACATCCATTGTTTTCCATAATTCTGGAATGATAAAGTGCATGAGCTTCAGGTGCAGATTGAGTGTTGTTTTCGAGAGGTAATCTAAGGCAGATCCGATCTTTTTTATTTCATTTTTGATGATAGATAAACCCAATCTGTGGAATGTTGCGTTGTTACCTTTGTTCTTCATTCTATGTTCTATGCAGACGAATTTAGGAAGGACTTTGTTATCTCTGAAGTTTTTGAGAAATTCCAGATCTGCTACTCTTCGTTGGATCTTTACTCTGAGATTTTCCATAAGGCGGATTTCATCTAGAGTCTCCCTACCATACATGGATTGAATATGAACATTAAGATTTATGTGGGAAGGAAGGTTTGGAGGATTCAGAGGAACCACATTATTGTTTATTAGAGGTCAACGTTTCGAGTCCATATCAAGACCCATCATTAGGACATCTAAGCCCGGGTAAAGAATAAACTGAAGAGCGAAGATATATAGTAAACCTGGGGAAAAAATACAGTCTTGAAATCAGCTTCTAAATTTTTTTAATAAAAAGATTGGGGTTTTTTGTATTAAATTATTAATTAATTTGTAATTTTTTTATTAATTTTAATGTATTATTTATAAAGTTTTATAATGTTAATTATAGAATAAATTTCTTAGATTTTTATAAAAGTGTTTAGGGTGAAATATATTATTATGAGGTAACTGTTCTTTATTTTATTCAAGTTTATTAATGATATCCTTTGTGTTTGTTATTAGTTTTATTTAATTGTATTAAGGTAAAATTTAATGATGTAATGTTTAGAATCAATTTTATTTTTTATTTTAAGTGAGATCGGAAGAG
>CBVK0102051292.1:0-14560 GCA_900067695.1 Picea abies
TTAACCCCTTTAATTCATTACTCAAATAATTAATGAGTCAATTAATTAATTAATTAATCATTGATAGATGTGAACAAGTAATTAATAAATAAATAAATAAATAATATTATTAAGAAATAATTACTGTTTAACTAAACATATTAGGACAGTCAGATTATCAAATTAATTATAATTAATAATCCATATGCATCTATTTAATGAGGGTTGTTACAAAAATTAAATTAGCAAAAATAGATCAAAACAACCATTTACCTTTTTAAATTTTAATCCTCCATTAAAATTTTGACTTTAATAAATAAATTTGAATTTCTTACCCCCCTTATTGTTACATGTTTATTTATTATTATTATTGCTTGACAACAATTTCTACTTAGACCTAGATTTTAATTTCACTACGTTGGGCGACATTTTTATTAGGGAAAATTATTTTTAAATCTTACTTATCACGTCATTCATTTGAAGGTCGTCTAAGTTTATTCACTTACTAGTTAAAATTGTGACGTGCCCTTCAGGACACACTAGGTGCTCCAAGGGTGCCACTCACCTCTTTCCATTTTCCTTATGTGACATGCCCTTTACGACACACTACGTGCTCCAAGGGTGCCAATCACCTCTTGACTGGCTTGGTAGACATCAAACCCCTAGAGTCAATACTCCACCAGGTAATATTGTGAGAGACTAAGGGACTTTAAGGAATAAGGACCCTTTCTTATTGCACGCTCCTTAGAATCATCATGAGTGACTGTCATAGTCTTGCCTCACGACATCATGGGTTTTCTCGAACTAGGTAATCGTTAACCTACATTTCAATCCATGGAGGGAGTGCTAGTATGCTATGATAGGGCTACTGCCACACCTCTCCCTCAAAGTTTTTGGTTGTCCTACGTGACCCCTCTACTCCATATGTGAATCTGGTCGGCAAGCTATCATCAACCTGCATTCATCAATGAATCATGTTAGAAATAGTAATCAATCATCATAACATATAATCATATGTACATATGTCACATCAACAACATTCAACCCAAAAATCCACTCCCTGACTCGATCCAGAGTCCATGGGGTTTCATCGATGCCTCTGCTTCCTCGAGGTCCAAAGTCCTGCGCACTCAAGAGAACCCAGTCAATAGACCTTGTCTATGTAATACAACCAAATAACATATCATCAAATCCATAATATCTCATAATCATAATCAAACAACAAATAGTATAATAATCTAGATCACTTGCAAGCAAGTGTTCTCAAAGAATAAGTTTTCTTAGTGCACGCAAGAGAGGGATGTTACATACACCCCCTCTTGGTTTAAAATTCATTCTAAAGTTTCACAGTATATAGGTGCCAAAATGATGTGTATCACAATATCTTAAGTCTATCTATCAAATGAAAATGGAAACTATTAGTGCATATCATATGCATCCTCCCAGGTCCCTGAGTGCAGACTATAGTTGTTCGACTGGACCTTGACCTAATATACTATTCGATGTCGTAGTTATCGAATGTGATGGTCTAGGATGTGGATTGGCTCACTCATGAGTGCACCCTCGTCAGAAACCTACAAGGAACTCATGTCAATAACATGTGTAGGATCACTAATATAATGTCTCAAAATAGATGCATGAAAAACATCATGCATACACCTCAAAGAATTAGGAAAGGCTAGTCAATAGGCCATGAGACCCTTCTTTTCCATAATATGGAAAGGTCCCATGAACCTAGGAGAGAGTTTAGCACCCTTTCCAAACTTGATCGAACTCTTATGTAGTTTCAGTCGCAAGAAGACTCAATATCCAACTTCATAACTACAGTCGACACAATGCACATTGACATAAATCTTTTGTTGATCCTGTGCTTCCTTGATCCTTTGTATTATTGTTTGCATTTGATATTCCATTTCTTGGATCACTTTTGGTCCCATCGGGACCCTATCCTCAAGCCGATCCCAACTCAAAGGCATGTGACACAGTCGCCCGTAAAGAAACTCAAAAGGTGCCATCTTAATGGTGCTTTGATAACTGTTGTTATATGTGAATTCTACCAGTGGAAAGAATGTTTCCCAATGCTTCTGTTGGTCCATCACATACATACGCAACATGTCCTCCAATATTTGGTTTGTTCATTTGGTCTACATGTTTGTCTCTGGGTGATACACGATACTAAATTTAAGTTGGGTTCCCAAGGCCTCTTGGAATCTAATCCAAAATCATCCAGTAAACATTGATCCTCGATCAGATATAATCCTCTTAGGCATGCCATCCAGCCTCACAATCTCACTGATGAAAACTCTATCTATGTCAGGTGCCTAATACATCGTATGTACAAGAGTAAAATCAACACTCTTCGTCAGAGTGTCGACTACCACAAAATTCGATTCGTGTCTCCTTGCTGTCAGTGGCAATCCAACAATGAAATCCATCAAAATGACCTCCCATTTAGATCCTGAAATAGCATGTGGCTTTAATAATCCTGCTGGATGTCTATGTTCAACCTTCACCTACTGAGATTCTAGACATCTTGCCATGTAGTTGACTATGTCTGCCTTCATTCCTTTCTAGAAGAATAAGGGTTTAAGGTCTGCCCTTATCTTTGTGACTCCTGGGTGAGCCATGTACACTGCTCTGTGAGCCTCATTTAGGATCAAAATCCTCAACTCGTCGTTTGGTGGTACGTAAATTCAATTTTTAAATATCAATAGTCCATCGTCGTCCAATGTAAATCCTTCAAATCTTGGTATCATCATTGTGTTTTGGTTGATAAAATCCTTGACCTCTTTGTACCAGTCATCGTCGCACTATAAAATTAGAACATTTTCACGTAGATTCATATGAAGAGGTATTACCAAAAATATGCGCGGTCTCTGATTCAATGCATCAGCCACTTTGTTCATTGTTCCCTTTATGTAAGAAATCTTGAAATCCTACTCTCTAAACAATTCTGACCAATGTTGTTGTCGCACGTTCAAGTCTCTTTGTGTAAAGATATGTTGTAGTCCATAGTGGTCCATTTTTAGTTTGAATTTATGTCCAATAAGGTAGTTTCTCCAAACTCTCAAGGAATAAACAATGGCTAACAACTCCAAATCATGCATTTCATAGTTCTCCTCATGCCTTCTCAACTTTCTTGAGATGTAAGTGATCACTCGACCGTCTTGCATCAAGACTCCACCCAAGCCTTCCTTGGATGCGTCAGTGAATACCAAGAAGTTCACATCCATGTTAGGGACCTTAAGTATCGGTGTTGTTGTCAATAGCTCCTTGAGCCTCCGAAATGCCTCCACGCATTTCTCGGTCCAAACAAACCTCTTGTTCTTCTTTTGGAATTCCATAATCAGATTTTCTATCTTTGAGAAACCCTCGACGAACCGTCGATAGTATCCTGCTAAAATCATGAAGCTACGCACTTCTGGGACATTTGTCGGCATAGTCCATTCCATAATATCCTTGACCTTTGCTGGATCTACATCAATACCTTCATTGGAGATGACATGCCCTAAGTAGTGAATCTTCGATTAATAAAACGAGCATTTAGACAATTTCCCATACAATTTGTTCTCTCGCGGACATCGTAGTACCAAGCACAAGTGCTCATCATTCTCCTCCATCATTCGAGAGTAAATCAAAATATCATCAATGAATACTTGGATGAACTTGTCCAAGTACTCGTGGAACACCCTATTCATCAAACTCATAAATACCCCTAGGGCGTTCATCAGTCCAAATGGTAAAACAGAAAACTTGTAATGTCCAAACCTCATCTTAAAGGTGGTCTTAGGGACGTCATCCTCCTTGATCTGTAACTGGTGATACCTTGATCTCAAGTCGATCTTTGAAAACACCGTTGCGCCTTTCATCTGATCAAAAAACTCATCAATCCTTGGCAACGAATACTGATTCTTGATCATTCCCTTGTTCAATTGACGATAGTCAATGCAGAGTCTCCACGACCCATCCTTATTTCATATGAAAATAGCACACACACTGCATGGTGACACATTGGGACATATAAGTCTCACGTCCAACAACTCCTTCAGTTGCATTGTTAACTCCTGTAACTCCAGGGTCAACATCCAATAAGGCGCTCTTGCTATCGATTCAATTCTCAGTTTTACGTCTATTGTAAACTCCAATTCCCTCTCCAACGACATCCTAGGTAACTCCTCAGGGAAGAAGTCTGCAAACTCTCACCATCGGAAGGTATTCTAGACCTTTCGCTACTCCCTTCTCATTTAATTTAAGGATCGCATAAATATTACATCCCTTGTGCATGCTTTTCCGTAGATGTAAGGAAGAGATGAACCTCAGGGAAAGTCCTTTTTTTCTGACCTACGATCATGTGTCTCTATCCCTCATCATTGACCAAGCTCAATCATTTCATCTTACAGTTAAGTATTGCCTCATGCGATTCCAACCAGTCCATACCGATCACGACATCATAATATCCTAAGATCGTGACGTATAGGTTGGCCCTAGTGACAAACTCTACTAGTTTAAGGCTACTCGTAACATTCCCTCCATCCTTTTGTTTGTCTCCCGAAGCCATTTCTACAAAGCTAAACTCATCATGTTTGACTGCCTTTACCTTAATTCTTTTTAGCGTTGAACCATAAATGAAACTCTCTATAGCACCGGGATCTATCAAAATACTAAGGGTCTGGTCAACAATGGTACCTAATGTCTCGAGTACAGTTGACTGGTGCTCTACCTAGCAGTTGTTCACTGCTATATGAATTCGATGGGCCTTACCCAAATCTCCCACAGTAGTGAGTCCGACTGATCTAGACACTCTAGTCCTCTCCACTGGGTAGTCATGCTAGTAATGCGGCTCCCCACATGTCCAAAACCCTTTCTTCAGTCCAGTACTCATAGTACCCGAATTAGAAGTTGACGACCCACCGGTCTGGAACACTGGTCTATTCTACTGAACATTCCTAAACTGTTGTTGTTGCAGTCGATGTTGTTGTTGATGTTGTGGTCCTCGGTAAGGAGTCTGTTGTTGAGACATTGGTCGCCAAGGTGTAGTGAAAGTGGATCCTCTCTGGAAGCCATGATAACCTCGTGAGTGTCTAGCTGGTGTCTGACATTGCTGCACACCAGATGACACCTTCCCTGCTGGTCTCGCTGGAGTCCTACTCTAAACCCCACTGATAAGCTCCTCCTATGCTATGAGGGTCTTCTGGACAACATCATGCAAGGTTTGAGGCATCATAATCCTAACCTTTCTAAGAATGTTGAAATTAAGGCCAAACAAGAACCTTTTGACCTTAAGTTTATCAGTATTTAGGTGGGGAGAATACCAAATCAACTCCATAAAATGAGCCTCATACTCATGCACCATATGTCCGCCCTATCGCAAAGTGTTGAACTCATTGAGATGATGCTCAATGAATTCCTCCGATAGATACCTCTCTCGAAACCATTCCTCGAATAGTTCCCATGACACGTCTTTGATGACCATGTTCAATTGTGGCAGGAGTGTCTTCCACCATATAAGAGTGCTTCTCTTTAGTTGAAATATCATCTTGCGAACCTTCATTTTGGAGGTATACTCGTGATGTTAAAAGAACATTGCCATTTTCTCCAACCATGCCTCGACAGTTGTGTCGTCCGGGGCACCAAAGAACTCGAGAAATTTAACCTTCTCGAGTTCGCAGTGAATGCTACCAGTACCGATCAGAGCATGTGATGGACCCTTAGGGGGTGTCGACGCCCTAGCCTTATCTCTGTCCAAACGGTTAATCAGTGCCTCAGACGTCTGCTTAAAGGAAGACATCAACCCAACCACATCACCCACCACTATCTGTTCTTGCCCGACAACCTATTTGTCTCCCTAGGGGTTAGACCCCTCAGGCATGGATGCTATTGGGGGCTTTGTGCCTCCTCCCCTAACACCCCGTCATATGCCTCTGTGACGTCCTCTAACCATGATTACCTGCATGAATACAAATCAAATTAATTAGCAAACTTATAATCAAAATCAAATCAGAAAAATTCGTAGTGATCCCAAGTCGCGGGTCGAACTCACTCTGATATCATATGTAACGACCCCACCGTTTCCACTGCAAGTGTCTCAACTTAAAGAGAATTTTTTTGTTTTTTTTATTTAAGCAGGAAGGAAACAACCACAACAGTTAAATAACACAAATTGACAAAAAACATAATGCTCCCAGATCAGGCAACAGACAACAAGGAATAACATACTAGCACATCATGCAACTGGACAAAACATGCGATAATCAATAGACATATAACAACGACTACCAGCCCGACACAAGAAAGGCAATGCCTACAAGCTAAAGGAAAACATCAACAACCCGACACAATGGCTTGATGACCAGTAACTAGAAAACCTCTATGGTGCATAAAACCAAACACATTGAGGAGTTACAGAACCAAGTACCAACATCAATTACAATAACAAACGCCCACATCGGGAAGCACAAGACTCCGACCAGGTTATCATTCGCATATATCCATCAGGGAGCACAATGATCCCCTCATCAAGAATCATGTCGTCATAAGAAATCGACATGATAGGAACCAAGACGCAACACGACACATCTAGACCAATAACCCAAGAAAATCCAATGCCCTAGGATACCAAAATAACTGTCAGGATACAAGAAGACTATACCCATACACCCAAGCAACAAGTTGACAAGACACAAGAGGAATTCACTCAAAATTAAATGGCACAATGGACCAAATGATTCTTGATTCCTACAAGGCAAAGCCTGTGGTGAAACGACTGTGACCAACCACCCTTTATGACTCAACTTAAGGCACAACGCACATAGTAGCCAATTACTGTTAAACTATTAATTGTTTTAGCTAATAAAACTACCAATCCCTCAGTCATTATTCTTGCACAAGATAATAAACTATTACGCCAATAAACCATGATGTCTAACAAATCCTATTAATTCAACCTTATAACTCTTGTATAACAAATGATAATCCTATTATGTTTAATAAAAATCAATAAATCTTAAAAATTTTAAATCATTTAACATTAATAAAGTTATTATTTTCTATAACAATCTACTTTTATTTTCTTCAAAGTTCAATTCACTTAAAAGGGGATGTTAGTTAAGGCATTTAAGTGTAAGTAAAATTTTTATTAAAAGTTCCATTATGAAGAAGGTTTATGTGAAGTATTTTCACCTTAAAAAAGAAATATTATTTCACCGTCTAACAATTATATGCTATTGTTGTTTAATAATATAAGATAATGCGCTCTACCAAAAGAGTGGTATCACTGTCTATTAACGACATGATACAGTTTCTATTAAAAAAAAATGTAGTCAAGCATCCATAATGCGGTCTATTAAATAAAACATTGTCTAACACAGGTAGTTGTCTAACCCATCAATATGATGTCACATATAATATGTTGTCATACAACAAGTGCTAAAAACACAGACATACTAAAGATAGACATATTGTCCTTTAACAATGAAAACAAAATCGTTGTCCAGGTATATCAATGTCCTTTAAACTATAGCATTGATATCATTGTCTTTCCAAACACAGATATAATGTTGTCTAACCAAACACAAAGATACTGTTATCTATCCATTAAATATTTGCAGAGTCAAAATATATCATTTTTGTCTAATTAAAGGGAAATTTCAGAGTTAAAACTACCATTGATGTCTAATTAAAATAAATTCGTAGAGTTTAAAAATTATCATTGTTTTCTATTAAAGGAAATTCGCAGAGTTAAAAATTATCATTGTTGTCTATTTAACAAAATTTCGCAGAGTTATCAATATAATAATTGTTGAGTTACATGATGGAAATCCCTGAGTCAAAACAAGATATTAACTGAGCTGAAAACTAGCTGAAATTTGTTGTGTATACCACCAATAAAAATGCCCAGGGCGCTACCTTGGCTAGCCAATCACTAGCTATACTTAACCATCACCAGACTTGAACAATATTAATCGTTGGATAATATCAAAACATGAAATACAAATTTGTTGTCTATATAATTTACTGTCTTAAAATATAAAGTTGATGTCTAAATTCACATATTAGTCGAATATAATTCACTGTAAACAATTCACATATTATTAAATCGCTCTTTTATAAAATCGCTCATTTATAAAAATCGCTGCCAATAAATGTAAATCACGGTCACTACATGTAATTCGTAGTCAATATGTAAATCGTTGTCACTAAAGGTAAATCACAATCAATATGTTAAGGGAATTGTAGTCAATATATTAATGAAATCACAGTCTATACATTAAAGAAATCACAGTCAATAAGGAAAATGAAATCACAGTCAATAATGATAATGAAATCACTAGTAATTCATGGTTCATCAAATGCAGGTAAAGCAATAATGAAATCACTGGTAAATTATTGGTTCACTAAAAAATAGGTAAATCGTGGTTCATTAAAAACACGGATATTTTTCCCACTCAAAATGTTGGGGTTCAAAGTTCAACATGTAGAGATTATCAAATGTAAGCAATTAAAAACGCAGAGTACTAATTTGCAGTGGTAAGTAATATAACGTAGAGATTAAACAATTTACCATTCAGAACGCATTGGTACTCAATCATAGAAACATGAATATTAATCATTCAACACAGAGTTTAAACATTCCAAGACACGTAGAGTTGACCATTAAAGGAAATACGGAGGTGATCATTCAAATGAATAAAGAGATAGTCAATCAAGAAAACATTGAGATACTCATTCACAAGGAGGTGCGAGGATTAGAGATTAATCATAAGAGAAAAACACAGAGATAAGTAAGGGATAGATGTCTAGGCGAATTTATACTCACTCAATATCCATGCACAAGAAAGTAGAGAATTTGAATCTATAGGTCTTTAAACGTCGGAGTGACGACCATCGATTCGGCTCCTGGGCGATTTCTCAGGCACAGACTAATAACTAAAGGGATAAGGGATAGAAGATAAAAACTCATTTTTTCTTCGCATTAATCAAAAACAAATGCAGATAAGTCATTGGAATCAGAGGTGGGGTTCGCCATGGGAAATCAATTCATAATACAATGAGGAAAGGGATTACAAATACTGTAGGAAATCAGGTGCAAGAAATCTCATGGAAATGAAATCTTCAACCGAGAAAAGAAAAATAACATGTGTAAATTAAATTTTATTGCAAGTAATAAATTTAATATGCATACCTTAGGCAAACACAAATTATTTGAAGTTGTTGTCCCATGTGTGCTCCATCCAGCTCCCACTTGTCGATTGATGTGACCTCACCGGTACCTCCCAGCCAACGCTAGGGGTAATCTTCTTCCCCCCGAGCCATAAAGGGGCCATGCACACATTACCAGAGAACTGCTAGCACCCATCTCACCTCGCAAGGTCGAGCTATCACTCATTACCAGAGCTGGGTATCCCAACTCCCACAAGAGAAGTTCAATCAAGACAAAAATTCTACAGCGTAACGTTATGCAAAAAGATCAGATCCATACTCCTCGTCCTCCATCCTTTTTATAGAGTTTTCAAATAATTAGTTTCCCAAATTCTCATTAATCTCCTTTTTCATTTAATTAATTAGGAAAAACCTTCCCCATACACATGTTTCCCGATCCCCTAGTTGCACTAGAAAGTCAATTTGATTAAAAATTAATTATTTCTATTCCCCTCAGCCACCTAAAAGCATTCCTAAAAACGCTCCTTGGTGTCCCAATATTCCCTTACAAATATTAAATGATTTACGCCTTCTTTAATTCCTAGTTGAGTTCATAAATAGCAAGTTCCCAAAGAAATATTCCTTACTAAGTTAGACATTCATATTTTTCTTTACTTTTCCCCTTTTCTTTAGGTTTCCTATTTCTTTTAAGTTTCCCCCTTTTTCCTTTTTAACTTAAAAATCAATTTAGCAAGTGTAGATAAAACAACCATTTACCTTTTTTCTTCTTTAATTAAAAATTAATTTAGCAAGTGTAGATGAAACAACCATTTACCCTCTTTTCTTTTTAACTAAAATTGAATTAGCAAAAATAGATAAAAACAACCATTTCCCTTTTTAGATTTTAATCCTCCATTAAAATTTTGACTTTAATAAATAAATTTGAATTTATCACCCCCCTTCTTGTTACATGTTTATTTGTTATCATTATTTTTTTGACCACAAGTTCTACTTAGACCTAGATTTTAATTTCACTAGGCTGGGTGACATTTTTATTAGGGAAAATTGTTTTTAAATATTACTTATCAAATCATTCATTTTAAGGTCGACTAGGTTAATTCACTTACCGGTTAAAATCGTGACGTTCCCTTCAAGATGCACTAGGTGCTCTAAGGGTTCCGCTCACCCCTTTCCATTTTCCTTACATGATGTGCCCTTTAGGACGCACTACGTGCTCCAAGGTTGCCACTTGCCTCTTGACTCACTTGGTAGACATCAAACCCCTCCAATCAATACTCCTCTAGGTGATCATGTGGGAGACTAAGGGCCTCTAAGGAATAAGGCCCCTACCTTATTTTATGCCCCTTAGAATCATCGTGAATGACTGTCACAGTCTTCCCTAATGACATCGCAGATCTTCTCAAACTAGGTAATCACTAACCTACAGTTCAAGCCATGACAAGAGTGCTAGTAGGATGTGGCAAGGTTGTTGCCACACCTCTCCCTTAGATTCTCAAGTTGTTCTGCGTGAACCCTCTACTCCATATGTGAGTCTAGTCAACAAGCTATCATAATATGCATTCATCAATGAATCATGTGAGCAATAATAATCAATCATCATAACATCTAATCATATGTACATATGTCACATCAGCAACATTCAACCCAACATTCCACTCCCTGAATCGATCTGAAGTCAAAGGGGTTTCATCGATGCCTCTTCATCCTCAAGGTCCAAAGTCCTTCACACTTAGAAAAACCTAGTCAATAGCACATGTCAATGTAATACAACCAAATAACATATCATCAAATCCATAATATCTCATAGTCATAATCAAATGACCAATAGTATAATAATCCAGATCACTTGCAAGCAAGTGTCCTCAAGGAATAAGTTTTCTCAGTGTGCGCAAGAGCGGGATGTTATAAGGACCTTGTTTTATATAATAGCTAAAAAGTGGCTCTGAAGACCTAATTGAGAATTTTTTTGGTACTGAGTTGGTCAAGCTCTGCAGCTCTCAAGACCTAATAATTTGCAATGGAATAATTAAGTGGTCAAACTCCAACTAGATGAATTGTATTCATGGGATAGGTAGTAGTGTTGTAGATTATGTGATATCTGATATCCTTGTTTCCAACCAAAAACAACTTTTGACCTTTTAAATGACCATGAGACAGACTCTGATCATAAACCTAACCCTAACTCTAAACTTTTCCATGCATAGGAGCACCATTGAAGAGAATTTTGATAATCAAAGGAATTTTCACTTTGAAAAAAGTAAAGTTGACATTTTCTTAAAGGATTTAAATAGTGAATTAAACCTCCTAACTTATAAGGACAACATTGAAGAACTATATCATAATTTTACAACTACCCTTTCCACTTCTATTAGCAAGTTCTCTTTCAAGGTGTCCTATAAAAACAATAATAGAATGACCAACCCTTGTTATGATAAAGAATGTAAATTTGCTAGGAAATCCATTAGGGATGATTCTAATGAGTCCTTAAAAATCTATAAGATCAATATGTACAAATCCCTAATTAAAACGAAAAAAATATACTATATCAATAAAAGGAAAGAGAAACTTTCACAACTATACAAGTTGGATCCTAAGAAGTTCTGGAGACAAATTTTAAAACGCAATACTAATGAAAATAATAGGATTCCCTTAAGGGACTAGAATTCCTACCTTAAAATTATTTTCGAGTTCCCTAATGCCATGGACACCATTCCTATTGTCCCTACAAAGGAATAAGTTTTTTCTTTAGATGACATAGAGTTTGGGGTTAAGCAACTTGCAAATGGGAAAGCTAAGGACATTGAAGGCTACCAAGTTGAAATTTTTAAAATTGGAGGGCCAATCCTTATCCCTCACATACACAAGCTCTTTAATTTAGAAGTCAAGCAGGGCTTCCCTAAACCTTGGATGCAAAGCCTCATTGTTCCTGTTTTTAAAAATGGGGATAGAAACATTCCCTCTAATTATAGGACCATTATGATTAGCTCGATTTTAGCCAAGATTTATGGAATTAGTTTGGAAAAGAAAATTAGCCTTTGGCTAGAAAGTCACAGTAAAAGAGCTAAAGGTGAGGTTGGGTTTAGGAGATATCATTCAACTGTGGACCATGTTGTTATCTTTAGGATCATTGCAGAGGAGTTCTGCAATACTAAAACCAATCTTTTTTGTTGTTTTGTTGACTTTAGAAAATATTTTGACATGGTTCTTAGGAAAAACCTTTGGAATAGGTTGGAAGAGATAAAAGTGCCTCTCGAGTTGAGGGATGTTGCAATAAGGATGTATGAGAACTTTATTGATAAGTTTAAAAACACTAAGGTCTGGTCAAAAGAGATTAACTACAATATCGGATTCAAACAAGGTTGTCCCTTGTCCCCTACCCTTTTTGGTGTTGGAAATATAACTGAGAGGGGGAGGGGGTGAATCAGTTATGTATATAAGCTTGAAACTTTTCTTGTTATTTTCCATTTCTTTACAGATTATTATTTAATTTGTTTCTGATAACTTAACATTTATAGATATACAATGATCAATCACACAAGAAGACACAGAGACATTGATTTTCCTGAGAAAACCCATAAAGGGTGAAAACCTCTTTTTCTTAGGATGTCAATCAAGCTCCAACTTTCATGTACATCACAGTGTTTGAGCTCCAACTCAAATATGAGGCTACAACCTTTGATAGAAAGATACAAATTGCAGAGAGAACCAACTCTCAGATTTCTCTAGCACCAACTAGATGGAAGTACCAACTCCCAGGTTTCTCTAGCACCCACTAGATGGAAGCACCAACTCCCAGAATATCTTCTAGCACCAACCAGAATTTAAAGGACTGCAATCCTCCCTAGCACCACCCTACCACCCTGATTGAATACTAAAAGACTTTACTTACTTTCTTTGTCTCTGATATGGTATGTTACAAATCCATGTCTCCTTTGCCTTCTTCAACTTCTATGCTATGAACTGCTTCTACATCATTTTGCTTCTATTCTCTTATCTTCTTCCTTCTGCACTCAACACCACAACCTGTTCAGATTCTCTTCTTCCTTTTATTCTCTGTGCTACCTCTACATTCTCTTCATTGTTCCATGGATCTCCCATTCAGGTTATGCATTGCGTCTCCTCCTACCCACATGCATCACTATGAAAAAAAAACAAAACTATCTTCTCTATTCTGCATGTCTTTCTCACACCTAGTTCTCTACTAGATGATCATAACAACTCTTCATATTCTCTGGTGGTTATTCTGAATTTGTTCATCATCAGTGGCCATTATCCAAAGATTCCTTGGCTTCTTTAGTAGTTGCAACTCTTTGTCTTCTCTATCAGTTACAACCAATCATTTTTGTCTTCTTTGGCTTATAAGCCCCTTCCTTCACGTGACCATCGGCGATGACCATACGCCTAACCAAAAGGCGCTTCATGAATCATGACTTTGAGAATCTTGGTATGAGACATCTCGACTCTCCCAACTCCCGATATCTGAAGTGGAGCCTAGCAATGTGATAGATCCTCCCTTAACCTTTGCTAATGTGACCATGGATGTGACCACATTCCTAACTTCTAAGTGCTTCGCGATATCGGTCTAGCGAGTGCTAGCTCCTTATTTCGATATGACCTTGGGTGATGATCTCACGTGACCACACGATTGTGGACACGACCAAAGGCATTTTGAGGGAAACCCGCTTTTCGCCTCGCAATTCACTACAAAGCTCCACGTATGCCTTTGGCGATACCATGGTTTTGATTGTGGCCCACTCAAGAAAAATTAAGACTCGAGAAGGTTCTGGCCCCATAATTGAGCATGATTTTTTATCTCCAATCCCTTGGCGATGTTTCTCAATCAATGAATTCTATCTTCCTTCCTTTCCTCCTTCCACACGCAATCCTAGATCTCCCTAATCCGTTGACACATAGATTTCTTCTGAATAAATGAATATGATTGATTTCGTGATCCAAGCTTCAAGATTTTCAACTCTCAAACCCTTCTTTCCTCCATACGTAAGCCTTCTAGAGTTGACAATCCACTGACATGTGTCCCTCTTGGATTAATGGTTGAGATCTCCTTCGGGTCTCTTGACTCCATAGATTTCAAATATCAACTTCTCATTTCTTATGACTAGATATCTTCCAAAATGGAAGATCTGCTGACATCTGTCCTATTTAATCCAATGACTATCCTTCTCTTTGGGACTTCTCCCTTCTTCATTCTCATATTTTAGTTTCTCCTCGCTTGGCTTCCCTCTGAGCATTTTACCCAGAGCTTGCGATCTAGTGACACTTGTCCTCTTGCAGATCGATGGCTCCCAGCTGCTTCGACTGTTCGGGGTTCAACAATTTCAAACCTTTCTCCTTCATGTTTTCCCGGAGTATTTTCGCCCGAATGCGTAATATTCTGAAACGTACCCCTCCTGGTGATCAACGG
>CBVK0102051297.1:0-19360 GCA_900067695.1 Picea abies
GGTAAAAGTTTAAAAACCCACAGGAAACACTTGTCCAAGGTACAAATCTTCATTAAAATTCAACAGGCAAATTGCAGAATGACCGCCATCAGAAGTGGTTCACATACTTACAATAGTTCCATCTCAACATCAAGTGTAAAACATGAAGTACTAACCGAGTTGCTGATTGCCTTAGCCGACCTCCAGTCACGACACTCACCACGGTGCTAGACTCTTGTGGCCACAAGACCTTCGGATGGCCCCACCTCTATGAGACAGACCCTGACTTCTCCACCACCTACCAAATGTTGGGTGCCAACTCAGTGGTCGCTAATTTCCATCTTCAGGACGGGTTGTTGTGTCATCTGGGCCATCTCTACGTTCCATCAAGTGAGCACGCGAAGCTGATTTTGGAAGCTCACTACAGTCGGGTGGCAGGACACTTTGGCGTCGAAAAGACAGTGGCAGTGCTGCAAAAACATTTCTATTGGCCGAAACTTCGACAGGATGTCGACAAGTATATCAGGTCCTGCATCGCCTGCGCTATTGCCAAACTGACCACTAAGAAACAGGGCATGTACACCCCTCTGCCTACTCCTGACAGGCCGTGGGAATCCATCTCAATGGACTACATGTCGGGCCTCCCATCCACCAAGAGGGGAAATGACTATGTTTTCGTGGTTGTTGATCGCTTTTTCAAGATGGCGATTCTAGCCGCCTGCAAGAAGAACATCATAGCAGAAGCCACTGCGAAGCTCTTCTTTGAACGCGTATGGGTACATTTTGGGATCCCACAAACCATTATCTCAGACCGTGAAAGTTAGTTCCTCAACACATTCTGGTTGAGCCTCTGGTCACTGGTGGATACCAAGCTCACCAAATCCATTGCCTTCCATCCCCAGATAGATGGCCAAATTGAGGTCGTCAATCGAATGATCATACATATCCTGCGCATGTACAATTCAAAACACCCCTGCACATGGGATGAGAGTCTTCCCTATGTCCAACATAGCTACAACGGAGCCTTGCATAGCTCAATTGGCCACAACCCCTTTCAGGTGGGGTTGGAATTCCAACCATTGGGCCCCATGGATGTTGCACTACCCTTGGCGACCACCTCGGCCGATTCGTCCCCTGCTCCACCCGAAGTTGACAAAGCCACTCGATTCATTGAGCAGATCCAACACATCCGTCAACAGGTTCAGGATATTCTACAGAAGTCTAATGCCAAGTACAAGCAGTGCCATGATCAACATCGGGTGCCACATAAGTTTCAGGTGGGCGACAAAGTTTGGTTGCACTTGCAGAAAGAACGCCTTACAAGGCCCCATCGGAAACTTCGCCCACTCCGTTATGGGCCGTACACCATCACCAAGGCTGTGGGTGACAATGCCTTTGAGCTCAACATTCCCCCTTTCCTTGGCCTGCACCCAATCTTCAACGTGGCTTTCCTTCGGCCATATTTTCCACCATTATTGGACACCTCAGAGATAGCATAACAGTTGACACCAACTGAGCTCAACCCTGACTGCATGCAACATGCATCTAATGATCAGATTGTGGACACACAGATCAAGGGCACTCGACAACAAAGGATCCAACTTTATTGAGTCGTCAAAGCAGGGCAATTCCTTCACCAAGGCAAGTGGCTCACCTGAGGCCAAATTCAACAGAAATTTCCTCATCAGATGGGGGAACTCAACACAATGGAGACCATTGCTTCCTAAGGAGGGAGGATTGATCCAGGTGGATATCGGTGGTCACCCACCTATTCCACTGGCTCGAAAAACTGTTTTCCACCTAGGCAGTTTTTCGGGTTCCAAACTTCTGGGGCCGTTTTGAGGCCCTAAACAACGTTTTTTGGGGATTTGGGGTCAAGAGGACTGTTGAAGGCATTTACCTGTGCCAGTCGAAAATTGTTTTTATCGGATTAGACCTTTCCAACGTGCTATCGTGCGCCTAAAACATAGATCGTATGCACAAGTTACGACCTCGGTAAGTTGATGTACTAACTTATCCAAACGGGGCCCACATGACTTTTGGCGCTTCATCTCCTAGGGTCAGGTTTTTGGATGTCTAGGGTTTTTGACATTCCTGTTTATTGTAAAAAGGCCTTCAGAGTCTCATTGTAATCATCTTCTTGCGAATGAGCGTAGCCGTCACATCTCTTCTCAGAGATAAGCCGCCACCATTCCAACAAGCTTGTTTTCCGCTGCATTTTACTGTTTCAACTTATTTCCTTATTGAATAGAAAACCAATTTTACTGTATCTATGTTATTCTGTGTTAAACATCTTTTAATAATATGTATTTATTTCGTTCTGCTCATAAAAATCCGGATCATTGCTGGAAGAGTAGGCTCTGTGGGTACATTCACTGGGTTTGCTGTGGAGTTCTCAACAATTTCCCATAACTCACTTTCTTACAACAACAAGATCATTCTCTCCAAGCACCAAATTTTACTGCCCCATCAAGTCTGTCCTCAACCCTTAAACTGTTAGCCATTGACCCTTCTCAGCTGAAAATAAAAATTTTAAAATTTTGTCTGGTGAAGTAACTTCTGTCCCCTTTTTTGTCTTGCTGATATAAATCTGCCTTTTCTTTAACTCAGCTTTGATACCATGTAAAATTTCAGACCCCACCCAGTTTCAAGTATCGTTGATTTTTATCAGTGTTTAATGCCCAAAACCTAGATTTATGACAACCATAAATACTCAACAAATAAACATAATTTTCAGAACTGAAACATGAGGATTCTAAACAACATTTAATGCAGAAATAAAATATATCAGCAACACAATATTCAAAAAATTATTTGCACAGAGATTTTTGGTCTAATAACGACCCTGGAAAAACCCACAAGGGGAAAACCAGTGAGAGAGGGATTTTTATTATTTAGAGCTTCAGAGAAAAATTCTTTTGCAACAGTCTTATTCTCAGCAAAAAAATTCACAAACTTATCTCAGAAATTTTGAGCAAATCTCCTTCAGAAAATCCCCAAACTATAGCTCCTCGAAATCTGTGCTAGAAATCCGTACTGTTGTACGATTGTCTCAGCTTTAAATGCTGTACAGACTGCTCCTCGATTTTTGTGCTAGAAATCCGTACTGTTGTACGACTGTCACAACATTAAATGCTTTACGGACTGAAATTCATGCCCTCCTTTTCTGAGTTTGTTGTACGGATTTTACAACATTAAATGCTCCTCGAAATCTATGCCACGCTGCCTCGAAGTGCATGCTGTACCTTTCTATATGGACTGTGCTCTTCTTTAGTTGTACGACCTCTCAAAATCCGTATCGTACGGCCTCTAGCTGGCCATACCTTCTGCCTTCGAATCCGTGCTGTACCTTTGCCTTGGGATTTGTACCAATGCTCAACAACCTCCTCCTCAAGCTTGACCTCTCTCTCTTCTCATGCTCTTTCAAAAATGAATGAACAACCCAACAATGGGTGAGCCCTCCAACCCTAATCGACTCAATGAAGGTAGGTGAAGGGTTTCGTAATCCAACGGTGGAGATTGGATTAGATGAGTGGATGAGATTGAATGTCCATTCACTCACCCCCTTTACTTAGGTCATAAAGTCACCTTTTAATTTACATATCATAAATTAAATGACTAGGGTCCACATTAGGCACTTTCTCACCCCTTAGGCACCTAGTTGATGAGAAACACTTGCCTAGGTACTTTTTAATTATTTTAACATTATTCAACCCCATTACACACTTTGCCATTGGATGCACGCCCTTTGGATCCCCTTGGGCTAGTTCAGAGTTGGCTCTCATAGGTTGCGGTTTGAGATTGATCATCAGATTGACCAATTAGATAGTATTTGCTAACTGTGCCATCTCCATGAGGTTGAGACTAAGGAGAACTTCATCTTTCCTTGCCCAGATTACTACGTGATCCGAGGACGGTTCCACTGTCTTTTTAGAGAGCTCCAGAGCTTGGTAGTTTCTTTATGTACCCTGACTAGAGATGCTTGGCCTTATACATGGAGGAGGCCCTTCTTCATCTCCTCTCTTCTATCCTCTAGCCACATCCACTTTCTGGACTAGCTCCCACCCAACATATCACTTCCTTTTTTTACTCCTCCCTAGGCTAATTTTAGGGTTTTGACCTTAGATATTGTTACTTTTACTGTAGATGAAGATGGAGCTCAAACCTATATAAGGGTTTTCTCTCTTCATCATTTTTGATGGTTTGATTTTTGGAGTTTCCCATCCTTGGAGCTTAACAGATACATCTTTCTTGGAGTATATGTGATGTGTAAGGGTTCTTGCTTATGGTTCAAATGCTTCTAAATTATTGCTCATGGTTGTAGAGTTGATAGAACTTGCTTTGTTGGGCCAAGAGAGAGGGGTATATCTATCATGTTGGAAGGGTTTTATGTGAGTAGTTTCCTCCCTCACTTTTCCCTTTGATGTCTTATTCATGAATGTATTATCTTGCTCCTATCATCTTCTAGAGTTGTTGCTTGTATTACTTCATTGTGTAAGCCACACCCCTTTAGCAATGTTTTGATGTGACACTTTTCAAGTTCCTCCTAGCATTTTTTTTTTCCATTTTTGAACAATGTTAAGTTCTTGACATGTGCATATTGTTGATTTTTCAATAAGCTAGGCTCAAGCATGAAGTTCATTCCATTTTTAGCATTTTACTTGAACCATAGACATTTGTAGTTTCACCATTAACAATTTGTTGCAGCAACCAAGATCACAAGAAGAAATGGGAAACCCTTCTCAACAAGGGAAGAAAACCCAACCAATCCTTTGCTATATTCTTCAAGAGAAAGATCTCCCACACCATAAACCTAGCACACAAAAGGGTGCTCACAAAACCCTAGAAGACTAGTGCCCAAAAGAGGTGCGCATTTCAGCCCTCGAACAAGTGTTTGTTGAAATTTCCAAACTCACACCTGTGTTATGATTCCTCAATGGGGAATTTACCTTTATTTATATTAGACTGAGCCTATCAACAATAGTGTCTATTGGCATAACAGGGTCGACCTCAATAACTCACAATATAATTAATAATTACCATATTAATTATCTTTTACATTAATTATCTTTCACTTTATGGTGGGGCCTACCTGTACCCTTTACATCACAAATAGGGTTACAAGTAAGTTTGACTCTTGTACAAATATGGCAGGGGATCTCATACACCCACTAGTGCTCAACCACTAGGGGCACATCCATCTGTGCTCAGCCATAGGGATGTCCACATCTCTATCTCTCTGCGTCTCACAGGAGAATCACACTCACTAGTGCTCAGTCACTAGGATCATGTTCACCTGTGCTCAGCCACTTGCACGTCCAACTTAGCAGATCTCTTTCTCACTGCGTCTCACAAGAGAGTCACACTCACTAGTGCTCAACCACTAGGATCACGTTCATCTGTGCTCAACCACAGGCACGTCCAACTCAACAGATCTCTTTCTCACTGCGTCTCACACGAGAATCACACTCACTAGTGCTCAACCACTAGGATCACGTACACCTGTGCTCAGCCACAGGCATGTCCAACTCAACAGATCTCTTTCTCACTGCGTGTCACAGGAGAGTCACACTCACTAGTGCTGAACCACTAGGATCATGTTCACCTGTGCTCAGCCACAGGCACGTCCAACTCAACATATCTCTTTCTCACTGCGTCTCACAGGAGAATCATCTGGAGTATCACATCATCTCAACTCTCTGCACAGAGAAGACCAGTACATCGTTTCATCTCCGTCTCAGAGAGAACGACACACCCAACTCATGGGCTTCCCCACACAGGGGCACACAACATTCCATCTGCGTCTTAGAGAGGAACCACACACCCAGCTCATGGGCTTCCCCACATAGGGGCACACAACGTTCCTTCTCCGTCTCAGAGAGGAACCACACACCCATCTTATGGGCACACCCAACACACGGGCTTCCTCACCCCACACATGGGCACACAACGTTCCTTCTCCGTGTCAGAGAGGAACAACACACCCATCTCATGGGCACACCTAACTCATGGGCTCTCTCTCAAGCTGACTCACTCAGTCTGTGTCCTGGAGGATGTCTCACGCAGCTGTAATCATCAACACTCCCTCTCAGCTAGGGAGGCATTCTCCATCAGGCCAAGTCTCGCACAAAAGTACTCGAACTTCATCTTGGCTGTATTCATCAACACTCCTTCTCAGCTAGGGAGTTATTCTTCACCAGGCCAAGTCTCTCATGGAAGTACTCGAACTTCGTTTTGGAAAGATATCTGCAATCTGCTCATGTGTAGGAAGGTACTGCACATGTACTACTTTCCCCTGCATCATGTCTCTGATATAATGATATTCAATGTATTTCGATGAAGCACAGGGTTCTCAGAGAGCTTCACACAACTCTGGTTATCACAATAATAATAGGATCCATCTCATGATCAAATAAATCTCCAAGAAGCTTGCGAAGCAACATTGCTTCGCGGATTGCCACACTCAATGCTATATACTCTGCTTCTGCGGTACTCAAGGCCATAGAGCTTTGTTTCCTGCAACACCAGGAAACCATGGCAGATCCCAAGGTAAAGCAACAACCGGACGTGCTCTTCCGGTCCACTGCGCTACCTTGCCCAATCGGCATATCCCTGCAAACTCAAGTCTACACTGGAGGCATATCTCATGCCATATCCAACTGTGCCTCATAGATATCTCAATACATGTTTTGCTGCTGTCCAGTGAGTCTGTCTTGGCTGACTCATTTATTGACTAAGTACATTCACTACATAGCATATATCGGGTCTGGTGTTAACCAGATACATTAGTGATTCAATCAGCTGTGGATCAATCTCATCTGATTCATCACCATTCATTTTCTTCAAATCCATCACCATCGGTGTAGCCATGGATTTGCATTATGTCATACTGAACTTCTTTAATATTCCCACTGCATATTTTCCCCGACGTCGGAAAATCTCATCAGTCCTCTTCTAGTCCCAAGAAGTAGTGCATCATACCAAGGTCCTTCATCTCGAAATCAAAAGCCAATGCATGCTTGCATCCAACAATAAGGCTTCCTGAATATGTCACCAAAATCAGGCTCTCGTCACCAAAAATGTGATAATATAGGTTGGATCAGCAACACTTTTGCTGAAGCCCAATCTCATCAAGAATCCATCCATCTGATGTGGTTTCCAACTCATGGATGGTAGTACAGATGGAAGTGTATCGGGCTTTATTAGATCAAGTGTCTCATCATAGACAACTCCCTCTGTTTGTGGGAATCCTCTGGCTACAAATATCGCTTTGTATTTCTCGACACTTCCATCAGCTGCATGCTTGATCTTATAGATCCACTTGGAAGTCACCACAGACTTCCCTTCTGGTCTCGGAACAATATCTCATACATCATTCTTTAAGATATATTGGTATTCTTCGGTCATGGCATCTTGCCATACCTGTTCACCTGTCGCTTCTCCATGAATCAATGATGTGGCTCATGGCTGAAGGGTAGCTTGAAAATCTCTTCGCTCTCTCGGGATGTGCCTTGAGGGGTTTGTATGTTCCTTTGCCTCCTGCAGAGTTTGTCGAGCCTAGGCAGGCCTTTTATGCTCTATTGCAATATCTCTGGGCATATCAACTGGAGCAACTGGATTAACTCGATTAAAGTCTGTCTCCCTCTGAACTGCTGAAGGGGGAGAAGGTATTGTCTCACTGTCAACCTCCATCTGAGATTATCTGGATCTTTGAAAGGCTGTCGCTTCTTCAAAGGCAACATCTCTACTTGTCTCAATCTGTCTCTGACTAGGGATGTAGATCTAATATGTCTTCGAAGATTCACTGTTATCCCATAAATGTATCCTTTCTCCTTGAAGGGTTTGGCTTGGACCTCTTCTATTTGGGTACATGAAAATACACTGGGCACCCAAATATCCTGAAGTGTTCAATCTCGGGCTTCACTCCGGTGAAGGCTTCTTCGAGAGTTATGTTCTTCAAAATCTGGTGAGGACTGTTGTTCTAAACATATACTATGTCATGCATGCATCTGCCCATAGAATCATAGAAAGATTCTGATCATGCATTATTGCATTAGTTGCGTTAATGATGGTTCTGTTCTTCCTCCTCAAATAGTTTTGACTCCCTCTGAAGTCTGAAGTATAACCATCTTCCTTTGTTGTTAACCTGCCTGGAACAAGAAAACAAACAAAAGGAAACAAAACAAGAATATCTCCTAAAGGAGAATAATGAGTACATCTCTAGACTCGAAACAATTTAAGGATTGTTGTCACAACTACAACACCTACTTGTAATGTATCAAACTTTAGAAATGTAGGTTAGAGGCATGATAATTAAAACAATCAAACTTGGAGTCTTCACTTCCAGTGTGTTGTTCCTCTGAATGCACTAAGATCCCTTTGGATTCATGACTTCAACAAAGGTTTCTTCCTCCTGCAAGTACCCTCATGACAATGATACAAATAATATATACAAGTGCATACCTGAGGGTGCTGATATGTTGATGTCTTAATCTCCTTGAATTCTTGACTTCCAGGAACTGAGTTTGCTTGATTCACCAAGCTTGTCTTCCATCATGATTCTATTCATCATATTTTTAGATTCTTCACAAACCCTTGTCAATTGGGCTAGAAAACCTAACAGCTAGGTTAGGCTAGCACTTTTAGGTTTTGTTGGGCTTATGATTGCCAACAATAAGCCTTGAAAGATAGGAGAACACTGGTGAGCTGAAGAGCTCCTTCAATGAGTTGCAAAAACCGTAATTCTGAAATTTCTGCAGAAATTAGTGAAATCCTAGGGCCAAAAAATAAAAATGCTCGGAAATGCAATATGAAGCTTGCTGGAGGTGCGCTGAAGGAGGCTGTACACTCCTATGCACTATTTAGCCCCAGTGTCCAAGTGACAAGTGTTGAAACTCCTCAGAAAGGTAGGCCGTACGGAATTTTTGGAAACTCTAGGAGGGCCGTACGGTTTTGCAGAAGAGAGAGGATGATTGAAATTTGCTTGTGCAATGGGTTCTTCAAGACCTAAGCTCTGACACCATGTTGATTTTTCAATAAGCTAGGTTTAAGCATGAAGTTCATTCCATTTTTAGCATTTTACTTGAACCATAGACATTTGCAGTTTCACCATTAACAATTTGTTGCAACAACCAAGATCACAAGAAGAAAACACCATGCACAAGTACACAAGAAGTATCCTGGGAAACCCTTCTCAACAAGGGAAGAAAACCCAACCAATCCTTTGTTATATTCTTCAAGAGAAAGACCTCCCACACCATAAACCTAGCACACAAAATGGTGCTCACGAAACCCTAGAAGACTAGCGCCTAAGAGAGGTGCGTACTTCTGCCCTAAAACAAGTGTTTGCTGAAATTTCCAAACTCACACTTGTGTTATGATTCCTCAATGGGGAGTTTACCTTTATTTATATTAGACCGGCCCTATCAACAGTAGTGTTTATTGGCACAACAGGGCCGACCTCAATAACTCACAATATAATTAATAATTACCATATTAATTATCTTTTACATTAATTATCTTTCACTTTATGGTGGGGCTGATCTGTACCCTTTACATCACAAATAGGGTTACAGGTAAGTCTGACTCTTGTACAATATAGCAAGGGATCTCATACACCCACTAGTGCTCAGCCACTAGGGGCACATCCATTTGTGCTCAGCCACAGGGATGTCCACATCTCTATCTCACTGCGTCTCAAAAGAGAATTACACTCACTAGTGCTCAACCACTAGGATCACGTTCACCTGTGCTTAGCCACAAGCACGTCCAACTCAACAGATCTCTTTATCACTGCGTCTCACTGGAGAATCACACTCACTAGTGCTCAACCACTAGGATCACGTTCACCTGTGCTCAGCCACAGGCACGTCCAACTCAACAGATCTCTTTCTCATTGCATCTCACAGGAGAATCATCTGGAGTATCACATCATCTCAACTCTCTGCACAGAGAAGACTAGTACAACGTTTCATCTCCGTCTCAGAGAGAACGACACACCCAACTCATGGGCTTCTCCACACAGGGGCACACAACATTCCATCTGCGTCTCAGAGAGGAACAACACACCCAACTCATGGGCTTCCCCACACAGGGGCACACAACGTTCCTTCTCCGTCTCAGAGAGGAACCACACACCCATCTCATGGGCATACCCAACACATGGGCTTCCTCACCCCACACAGGGGCACACAACGTTCCTTCTCCGTGTCAGAGAGGAACAACACACCCATCTCATGGGCACACCCAACTCATGGGTTCTCTCTCAAGCCGACTCACTCAGTCTGTGTTCTGGAGGATGTCTCACGCAACTATAATCATCAACACATATTGTGGTCCTTGTAGTCTTAACCCTTTGATGAGCTTGCCCTCGTGGATTGACCTCTTAGATTCTATTTTCCCATGTTGGATTGGCACTAATCTCTAGATCCCTTCATCATCACTCTTTTACGTTCTAAAAAACTACAAAAATCATTGTTTTACTAAAGATACTCTCGTATCACCTTGTGCCTCATTGTTTAGCTTTAGTAATCCTACTTAGGGATACCCCCCCTTGAGTTGGAGGAGAGAAGACCTAAAGTGAAGAGGATAGGTTGCTTAGGTGACAATGATAACTGCCCTAGTAGTTCTCTCTCGGGTTGCACCTTATGGATTAAGGATTTTTCCATTAAGTGTGAGTTGGGGAGGTAACAAGTAGAAAGGGAAGGAATAATTGAAAAATTCAACGACCAAGAAGACAAGAAAAATAATGGACAGGAGCAGAATTAGTCTTCAATTATTTTGAGTTATTAACTTCAAGTTGGTACGTGAAAGCATTTTGCTGTAGAAAGTTTAAGTTGAAATTTTTGTAGCTTTTTGCTTTAGTACATGCTTTAGATTGCCATGGCTATAATTGTCTATGAATCTTTGAAAATCTAAAATATGAAAGGAGTGGCCCTACTTATGAGAGTGTTGCCGTCCTTATACACACTTGCAAACGTGAGCTAAGTCCGGCTCACTTAGTGTGTCCTCGGAGGCACAATGCCTAGGTTCAAAGTCCACGTGAGCTAAGTCCTGCTCACTTAGTGTGTCCTCGGAGGCACAATGCCTAGGTTCAAAGTCCACGCTGTCACTTTGACTTGAACCTCTTCCGTCTAGGCTAACTCCTAGGGAAGCCAAGGGGGGTAGACCCTAGTTACTAGATGAGATTAATATTTAATGTTCTAGGAGTTGATTTTAATTGGTTAAAAGGTCAGGGGGAATCTAGCCTAAGATGTCAATCAGCAAATGCAAGATGCAACTATCTAAGTAGGAGAGTCAGACCATTTCCTAGGGCAACTAAGACTAGTGCCTAAGATTGGGCAATGGGGTCAACTAAGTTAGGGGGAATGTTCGTTACAAGATAAGTTACAAAGTATTACAATAAGACAGATACAATTAGATACAAAAGAATAAATCAGATATACAGATTAAGACTAGATACAAGATATACAATATACTCACAAGTTTGCTCACATGTGCAGGAATTAAAGATACACAAGATAAAGAGATCAACACATGAAGCCAAGCATGCTCACAACAGATAGATTTCCGTTGGACTGCTTTTCAATAGCCAAGAGACGCAAAGCACTCAAGACCCAATCAAGAGAATGCCTCCAGGTGGATGCGCACTTCTTGAAGGATCACACCACAAGATAAATGAACAAAATAGATGAAAACTTTGAAAGAAAAGTGCTCTAGATGAAGAGATATAACCACTTAAGTGATAATTACACAACACATAATTTAACTTGCATATGAATGTAAAAAGAGAGACAGTGAGATCAATGAACTTGCAAGTGTGTGACTGTATTGCTTGGTGTTGTAGACTGAAAATTGAATTAAGTGATTAAGTGTGAGATTAATTTTTAGCCCTATCTAGATGTCAACCCAAAACTCTCCTCCCCCTATTACCAAGTGGTTGCTGGATGCTCAAGAAGTGAGGCAACGAGGCCTACCCTAGCTTCACAGGTCAACCCTAAGGCCGAGTACTCCGGAAAATTTCCGTGGCTTTCCTTAAAACCCCAGTTTTTAAGTGGCGAAGATGGTGAGTTAAGGTGTCCTATTAAGTCTATTTAATGAATTTTAGATCTAAGAGCTAAATATTGTGAAGTGTGATTGAGTGCTTGTAGCTTGCTCAACACAGTTGCCAAAGTATTGAAAATTGAAATACGTGGAGGCTGAAGTCCTTTAACAAAGAAGTTGCCAAACGAGTTCTTAAATGTTATATTGCAAAAGTGAAGTTTGAGAACTGAAAGTAACTTGCGGAATTGTAAAAGGTTGATTGAGCCCTTAAGATATCGATACTTGCATGCATGTACATAAGATAAAAAACTTAAGAAACAGTTGCTTGCATGTAAAGTAAAAGACATAATCGAAAAGTTAATTAACCGATTAGCGCATGCATGTGTGATAGGTTTACGAAATTAAAGACTGCATGCAAGGTAAGATAAACTGAAAGCAAAATATCCACGATGCCTCCACGGGCTCTAAGCTAGCATATGTTATGAGATCTACTCTAGATTATTTTACATAAGCATGCATGTAAAAACCACAACTAATCTAGCTAAACTAAGCATGAAAAATAAACGAAAGAGATCTAATCTAAAGCTTGCGAAAATAAGACAGAAAGGGAAAGAATGCAAGCCACTTGGGTACAACTCCTTTGGGCTTGCTTTACAGTGATTTAGAAATAAGAAGGAAAAGATAAGTGTTTACCACAATGAGAGGAGTTGCTTGAGGGTGTGTTGTGCATGAAATTGGGCAGTATGCCCCCTTGTCCTGGTGAGAATCTGCAAAAATCAGCAAGCTATTGCTTGCTGATTTGAGTTGCAACACACTCAGAAAATGTTATGAAATCTTTGCTTTTAGGCAAAGATTTCGTGCATACCAGAACCAGAAAATTTAAAGACTTTAGGTGACCTATCTAAGCATGTTAGCTACCGAAATGAGAATGAGAAAAGGTGAACAATACAGAAATAACTTGGAGTGTATGAAAATCTCAAAGGGAGACTCTTCCAAGAGGCACCCTAATGAAACCCTTGAAGTCCAACCTGCAAAAACTCATACAATAGCATGCATACAATGGATAATATGGAGGGTTAATCTAATAAGTGAAATACTTGCACATTATCTAGCTAACCACATATATAGATTCACAAGAATACTCTTTGCAAAACCTACTCAAATAAAATACTTTACCTAAGATCCATTCATACATGCATCATATCAAATTGAAAAGATTATACCTCATATGTTTGCAAGATCCAAAATACTTGTAGATCTTGCCAAAATCCTCCAAAGCGTTTCTTTTTATTATCCAATGGGAAGAGGTTGTGACAACTAATTGCCACAAGCCCTTCAAGAACAAAACCAGTGAAGAATTACGGCAATAATGAGAGAGATAGAGAGAAAGGGATGGTGAGAAACTAGTAGCATAACAGTGCAATAATGAAAGGTGTTGAAAGAGTGAGTGAGAGGTCTCTTAAATAGCTTGAGAAGCTAAGGAGACCCCTCTTGGATCTTCAACATGTGTCAAACATCCAAGGGAAGGGACAACTCATGGAGAAAAACAACCAATGAGGGGATAGGCTTTTAGGTTGGAGGAAATAGTAAGTAAAGGATAGTAGAGAGGATAAAGCAAGTAAGGTTAAACAAAAAAGAAGGCAAGGAGACCCACGCATGGGTTGAAGGAGGAGATCCATGCATGCATTAAAGCATGCTTCCAACTAAAATGTGATGTTTCTTAAATCAAGGGAGATGTTTCCATCATTTAAAAGAGAAAGCGTGTGATTCAAAGCGGAAAGCGTGAGCTTTTAGTGAGGGACGCATGAGTGTGAGGAGGAGCGTGTGGGTGGATGTGCTGGCCACACTCCAAAATGGTATGCTATTGGTGGAGGAAGGGGGTACGTGAGCAAGGAAGGAGGGACCACACTTTATATTAAGTGAAAATTTAAAAGCTTCGTGGGATTTAAGAGGGACGTGAGGATTACGTGAGGCAAGAGTTAGAGTATGGGAGGAGTGTGGTGCGTGGGGTATGAGAAACACGTGAGGATTGGAGCGGACGTGTGTGGAAAGAGGCCCACGCTTCTAATTAAAGGAAACAAAGGAAACTCAATGTATTAATGGGAGAGGAAGGGGCGTACCTCACGAGGAGTAGCCCTCAACCAAATAAATTAAAAAAAGATCAAGTAATGCATGGAGAGGGGGGGGTGTACACTTAAATGAGCACGTGAGTTGTGAGGTTTGGAGTGTGAAGTGAGTGGTAAAGAAAGGGAGTACGTGGAGGAGAGGGGAGTAAGCAAGGAGGGGCCCATAACTCATATGAATGAGTTATTACATCAAATTATGACTTACACATGAGCTCACGTGGGAAGGGGGACGTGAGGGAGATATGTGGAATTAATTAAAACTTGATTTTAATCAAATGTGGGTTTAAGAGGGTAGGTAAGGGTTAGGATGGTTTAGGTGAGTTCCTCTCATCATTAATTGCCCTTTACTTCACTTAATTTGGTCCACTATTACAAAAATTACATTTTCCCATGTTCTGGGTCTGGCAATTAAAATTGCCGTTTTCCCGAAAAACTCTCAAGTGGACAAACAACCTAGCAAAACTTGTCCGACTGAGAAACTTGGTCCATGGGTGCAGGGGGTCTCATTAGCTTTCTTTTGAGTACAAATACCCCTATTGCAAATCCCGGGACCTAAGTTTTACATTAAATACCCAGAATTAATTAATTAATTCGAAACCTTAAAAAAAACCTAGCTAGACTTGGCGGAATTTCGCGAAATTTCGCGTGCTGTCTAACTTGGTCATTTACAACATTCCTAAACACTAGCTACCTAGAAATAACTTCATTAGAACGCCTTTTGCCACTTTGGAGGATTTATTGGGTGGGAGTGAAAAACTCAAGGGAGATTAACCTGGCTGGTTAGGCCACATTAACCTCCTGAGGATAAAAAACACTTAGCGAAAGGAACTCTCCTAATGAAGAAACCCTAAGGCAACTGACCTAACATGATCCATGTAGACCTATTACATTATAAACCCGCGCACGGGTGTGGTAATCCTGCTTACAAAAATTGTGCTGGAGGCAAAAATTGCCTAGTAGAACCAAACTGTCTTTGACATACTAGCATCTGATGATGCATTACTTCATGGCACATGAAGTTGACCTCCTAGTTGAATAGGCGGTCAACAGAGAGCATGGAGTCTAATCCACTTTATGGATAATGCTGAACTCAACTCTCTCAAAGGGTTACTTGTGAATTGATTCATATTTTTATGGCTGAATCTCTCTGTTGCCATTTTCTTATATCACACATATTTATTAAATCTACTGTGATTTTTATTTTTAATTATTTGCCAGTTAGTGGTTCTATTTGGGAGATGTTTGTAGATTTATGTGAGGAAGGAAATCATGGTAGATATCTGAGAGTTTTAAGAATGCTATTTTGGGTTAGTTGGTTCATAACTGTTAGCTTTTTAGCTCGGGAGGTACTGTGCATGTTTTGTCTTGTATGCGGATGTTACCTTATGTTGACACTACTAGGCACTTAACTTTGTAATGGGTTTTTATAAAGTTGTAAAGTGGTTCTTTTATTAAAGTGACTTTTTTATTAAAGTGTACCTTCTAATATTAAAGTGACTTTATTTCATAAAGTGCACTTATGTAATAAAATGAAATGTACTTTAATATTTTAAGTGATTTATTTTTAAGGGAATGAATCATGGCCCTTGATCATGTAAAGGCAAGATTAGATCTTGGCCTTTGGATTTAGGGTTGGGGAAGGTGAAAAGACACTTGGGAGGGATAAGGCATCTTCAGATTTTATAAAAGAATGCATTGGGTAGTGTGCAAGACACAAGAGGAGATTGAGGGAGAATTTCTGAGTAAGCTTGAGAGAGGAAAGATGGCACATTTCCCAAGAATTTTTGGGCACAAATCCCAGGAGGATTTTCTGTTTTGTGGGTGCTGGATTTTCTGCTGTTAAAGAGGCCGAACTGTACGGATCCGTACAGTTCGTACAACAGGCTAGGAGGGCGTGGAAATTGAGGCAGATTGCTGCACGGATTTAAGGCATCCATTTCAGTGTTTTCTGTTGCTGTCCATACAACAGAGATTTTGGCACAGATTTCGAGGTGTTGGAAAGGGCAAATCCACACAGCTGTACAGATTTTCTGAGCAAGGAAATCGAGGCAGATTTTGGGATAGTTTTGGTGTTGAGGTATTTTTCTCTTAGCTGGAAATTGTGTAATTGCTGCTAATATGTACTTTCCTGAAGCTGAATAATAAGATCTCTCTTTCTTATTGGGTTTCCCCACATTGAGGTTTTCCCTGACATTTCCTAAATTTCTGAGTTATTCATAGTTGATTGAATGTTGTTCATTGTGTTTATTCTGCTGCATAATTACTTAGCAATGTGTATTTCTTCTTATGGTAATTTATGAATGTGGGTTTTAGACATTTCAGAGTTCATGCAAGACAATTATCTCTACGTTGCTAAGTGTATGACAGAATATTAGCTTGCTGATTTTTGTCATAAAATTTACAATAACATAGTGGTTTATTTGCTGAAGCTCCCACTAGTGTGGATTTAATGATCAACCTTTCAGAAGATATGCATAAGGATAAAAAGTGCTCTTTCCTAATTTTAGTTTTCCTCAATCTTTCAGTGAATACGTCATGCCGCATGGAGGGTTTCTTATTTGCTTCTCGAGCAACCATTCGATGAATTAACGGTAGAATATTGGGATGGCATCTTCACAGGAATCTCATTTGAAAACATTATTCATTACACAATATCATGCTCAGAAGTCTTCTGGACTCGTTGATGTTTCTTGTATAAAGGTACATAAGATGTTCTCGATGGTTTGACTAATTGTACAAGATGGAAAGAAAACAAACTAGATTTTGTAGTAATTATTGAAATCCATGTCTATGTATTTTTAGAGCGTCTGAAACATTCTGTAAATTCACAAAAGCAGGAGTGTTACCATCATAAACTTCTAATGTTGGCTTTAATTGCATTTGTGGACAGGATGAAGAAATTAATCGTAACCATAGAAGTATCTTCCCATGGTTTCCAATCAGAGGCAAGTTGATGTATCTTTTCATTATTAGCTAAAATTCAATCAAATAAATAACTTTCAGTGGTCACTATTGTCAAGCCTAATTAGTTGCTATAGGCTGAGAGAGCTTTGGAACGACTATTTTCTCAATCCAGCTACTGACATATCCAAAACTGTTTTGATGGTTCATGAGAGACACAAATGTTGTTTGTTAGGTTTTTTATGGCCATCAAAAAATAGTTCAACTAATTGTACCATACAGTGCTATTAATCTTTTTTTCTTCAGAATCCTAGATTTGTGGTCTAAGACTTCTGTTTTGAATTTTCTAGCATGTGAAAATTTTAGTTTCCAAGAGTTTGGTGTATTGTGTCATCTTGTTGATTTCATAATTGTATACTATTTCACTTGGGTAGGACATCTTAGCAATGCATGCTCTTAATCATGTACCACATTTGGAATATATATTTTACGTTTACACCCTTCTCCTGTTGTTGTTGAGGTTGCCCATCTACGATTTTTCGATATAGGTTACGTCAAATAGTTTCTTATTTTGATAGTTATAATCTTGTTTTGCCTAGGAACTTTCTCCATGTGTGAATGCGGCACTAGGATTGGACAAAAAAGAGTTTTATTATATCAGCACCTCTTTGTTTTATTATTAGGAAGCATAATTCTAAAAAAAATGATTGTTTTGTAGTGGACAGAAATATGGACACTATATAGTAGTTGTGGCTCCAAGAATTTTAAGATCCTTCATTGCCAATGTCAGTGTGAAGCTCAATTTTTATTTTCATGGAGTCCTCCGGAAAGGCTTTTTCTGTTTTTCTTTTGATTATGTCACTTGCATCCAATAGTGTCTGAGGATTTGATAATCTTGGTGATGCTATAATTCTACCAATTTTTTTTGGTTAGTAAGTACCTATTGATTGGAAAGGGTACAAAACTCCGTAAATTATCAACTTTACACCATGATGACCTTTGTCTATGAAGCTGCAATCAATGGTTATCTATTATGTTGTTTCTCAAGACTTGCAGCTGGCCTCATTTGCAAATATTTCATCAAGACTAGGCCCGCCATTAAGAACACCTTTACATTAGCACAAAACCCGTGTTTATTGCATTTGTAACACACATAAAGTATGTATAAACTGCATACTAATACATTACATAATAATAATAATAACATACTGTTAAATAAGCATGTTAATTAATACTAATCCAAAGGTGCATTCTACAACCTGGCATAAGGGAGATGTGTAATGTCCATGCCTAATGCGGACATGATACACGACATAAGTCAGGCAAATATAATATTCAAAAAACATAAAAATATTGATTGTTTTGATTGATGTGACACATGACAAATTGATTGTTTTGATTGATGTGACACATGGCAAACTGATTGTTTTCTAGTGTAAATACATATTGACACTAGATAGAACTTGAAGGCCTTTCATTGTCACTGTCAGTGTCAAGCTCAATTTTGATTTTCATGGAGTCCTCCCCAAAGGATTTTTCTGTACATTATCCAATTTACAACATGATGACCTTTGTCTATAAGGCTGCAATAAATGGTTATATATTATGTCAATGTTTCCCATGACTTGCAGCTGGCCTCTTTCACAAATGTTTCATTAAGATGAAGCCCGCCATTAACAACACCTTCGCTTTAGCATGAAACCTATGTTATTGCATTTGTAACATACATAGAGTATGTATAAACTATGTACTAATACATACATAATCATAATAATAATAATAACATACTATTAGATAAGCATGTTAATTGATTAGAAACCCAAAGGTCAGAACCTTGCAAGCTTCATTGCACTGAGAGAAGTGAGGTGCATTCTACAACTTAGTATGAGGGAGATGCATAATGTCCATGCTTAGTGCGGATGTGACCCGCGGCATAAGTTGGGCCAATACAATATTTAAAAAAATAAAATAACAGTGCAATATGGATGAGATGTGTACATCCATGCTTATAAATGAAGATGTAAAAAAAATAAAATCCGTAATGTAAGAAAATTTATGAAAATAGTACCAAGCAGTAATTAATACTGACACACACACACACACACAGTAGCGTAGATCCATCTTAACTCGGGATCTTTTTGTTGAGATTTGGGTACCTTGGAAAGTGGTCCCCATGTGCTTATGAGTCTCTAAGCACAAAGGGAGAAGACTATTACCCTTATACTTTACTTTATGATTCTAATTTCACTTTGACTTAGGAGATTTAAGTCAAAAGTGAAATATGTCACTTAAGTCATAAAGTGACAATTAAT
>CBVK0102051300.1:0-16781 GCA_900067695.1 Picea abies
GTGAGAGAAATTGTTAATAATTACACTAACTGATTCCCCCCCCCCCCTCTCAGTCAGTTCATACCTGTAACAATATTGTCCTCACAGAGGGGAAAGAGTGAGGACTATTCACAATATACAAGAAGCTGATATAGTGGAGGACATGGGAAAAAATTTACCTAGGATCTACACAGCCCTGGATAACAAGAAAGTTGAGTTTCAGTCACATATGAATGAAGTGGAAGGTAAGATCAACAACTAACCCATTGTTGTTTTAATTGATTCGGGAACTAGTCATAGTTATCTAGATCCTAATATGGTGGAAACATTTCAATTTCCAAAAAGAAAGCTAGGGAAACCTTGGTCAGTACAACTAGCTACAAGAGAAAAAATGAAAAATAATGAGATGGTTAAGGCATGTCCAATGGACATGAATGGATTGATCCCAAAAGCATATTTGAATATTATACCTTTGGGTTGATATGATTTCTAAATGGTATGGATTTTTTGGACATGCATCATGTTGTCTTAGACTATTACAATAAATAATTTACTTTCTAGGATGAGAAAGGGAACTTGAGGACAGTTCATCATATTCTTGGGGCAATAACTATCAGGAAAGTTTCGGCCTTGTAGCTGAAGAAAAGATTCAGGAAAGGATGCTAGCTATTTGCAGTGCATATGGAGGAGGCACCCAAGAATAAAGTGTCAAATATTCAATATTATGCAGTCCTAAAGGCGTTTGAAGATAAATTTAGAGAAATATCGGGGTTTCCACCCAAGAGAGATATTGATTTCTCTATAAATCTAATGCCTGGAGCAACCCCTATATCCAAGACTCCTTATAGGATGAGTACGCCAGAATTGAAAGAATTGCAAACACAACTTGAAGAACTTATGAAGAAGGGGTATATACGTCCAAGTGTGTTACCTTGGGGTGCCTTAGTATCATTTGTGAAGAAAAAGGATGGAACATTGAGACTTTTCATTGAATTCAAGCAGCTGAATAAGGTAACAATGAAGAATAAGTATCCTTTGCCAAGGATAGATGATCTCTTTGATCAACTGAAGGATGAAAAATAATTCTCTAAGATTGACCTCGGATTAGGATATCATCGGGTAAGAATTAAAGAGGAATACATCAGCAAAACAATGTTTAGGACGAGGTATGGCCATTATGAGTTTGCAATAGTGCCATTTGAGTTGTCAAATGCGCTAATTGTCTTCATGTGTTTAATGAATGGAATTTTCAGAGAATACTTAGATAAGTTTGTCATTGTATTTTTGGATGACATACTTATTTACTCAAAGTATGAAGAAGAACATGAGAAACACTTGAGGATGGTGCTGCAAGTATTGAGAGAACATCAGTTGTATGTAAAATTGAGAAAGTGCTCATTCTACTAGAGGAAGATTCATTAGTTGGGTCATATCATTTCATAAGAGGGGATAGTAGTGGACCCAGAGAAGATAAAATCCATTGAAGGATGTCCAACACCAAGGAATGTTGTAGAGGTGAGATCTTCCATGGGACTTGCAGGGTAATACATAAGGTTTATTGAAGGCTTCTCAAAGATTACACACCCAATCACATCCTTGCAAAATAAAGGTGTGAGATTTGAGTGGACTTCATATTGTAAAAGGAGTTTCCAACACTTGAAGATATTTTTGATAAGTGAGCCAATTTTGAGAATTTTTTATCCTAATGAAGACTTTGTTGTGTGTAATGATGCATGCAAGGAAGGGATTGGTGGAGTCCTTAGTCAAAATGAGTATGTGGTGTGCTATGAATCAAGGAAATTAAAAGAGAATGAAAGGAACTATGCTTCCCATGATTTGGAATTGGAAACCATAGTGCATGCTTTGATTATGTGGAGGCACTACCTCATGGGAAGAATGTTTGAGTTGAGGATAGACCACAGTGGTCTGAAATATTTATTTGGACAACCAACTCTAAATGACAAGCAAAGCAGGTGGTTATAATTCCTTAGTGAGTATGACTTTGATATAAATAATATAAAGGGTAAAGAGAACAAGCTGGATGATGCACTCAACAACATAATACATGAGATGCATGCTACAACCATTAGCATGTACAAATAATTTTTGAAGGACATAATTTTAGAAGCTGCAAAATCAAATCAACACTATGTGGAAATAAAGTCAAAGCTACAACAAGGTATTTTGCAGCAAAAAATTAAATATTTTGAGTCAAAAGAGGATGAAGTCCTCATGTATAGGGGCATATTTTATGTACCAAATTCTCAGGAGTTGAAAAATATGTTATTAAAAGAAATGCACAATGTGCCTTATGCTGGACACCGAGGCTACCAAAATACAATTGGAGCTGTCAAGAAATAATACTATTGATCAAGTATGAATAAAGAAGTGGTTGATTTTATTTCCAGGTGTTTGGAATGTCAAAAATTCAAGGCTAAGCACAGACACCCAGCTGGTTTGCTACAACCATTACCCATTCCTGAGTGGAAATGTGAAGTTGTCATAGTGGATTTCATCAATAAGCTTCCCCAAAAAACCAAGCAACATGATTCCATCATGGTTTTGGTGGACAAGCTTACTAAATCCACCTACTTTATTCCAATAAAAATCGTCCATAAGGCAGCTAAAATTGTTGATATTTATATCAGGGAAATTACCAGGATTCATGGTGTGCCTAAGACAATTGTGTTTAAAAAAGATCCCAAGTTCACATCCAATTTTTGGAAGGGATTATTTAAAGGATTTGGGACAAATTTTAATTTTAGCATAGCCTACCATCTAGAGACAAATGGGAAAATAGAAAGGGTAAATCAAGTGATAAAAGATATGCTAAGAATGTATGTGATGGAAAAATTGATGCAATGGGAAAAATATTTACATTTGGTTGAGTGTGTGTATAAAAATTGGTATCAAGCATCTCTAAAGATGAGCCCATTTGAGGCACTTTATGGAAGAAGGTGCAACACACCAGGGAGCTGGGAAAACCCAACAAATAGAGTAATGGTTGGGCCAAATTTACTTAGGGAAATGGAAGAGCGGGTGGTGAAAATAATATAGAATTTAAAGGCTTCCCAGGACAGACAAAAAAGTTATGCAGATAAATGCAGAACTCACAGATAATTTAAAGTGGGTGACCACGTGTTTTTGAAAGTGAAAGCTAGGAAGAGTTCACTTAAGTTGGGAAATTGTTCAATGTTGGCAACACGTTATTGTGGGCTATTTGAAATCTTGGAGAGGATTGGTCCTGTCACATATATGCTTGCACTTCCTGCATCCATATGTATTCATAATGTGTTTCATGTATATTTACTTAAAAAGTATGTGTCTGATGCTAATCATGTAATTGATTGGACTGTGATTCAGGTGGAGCAAGAAGGAGACTTCTAAGTTTAGCCAGTGTGCATATTAGACCGAAAATCCAATTTTCTTCGGAATCGAGAAATATGACTGGTAAAGGTCCAGTGGACCTGTTATGGTCCTAAGGATGCAACTTGGGAGCACGAGGATGCTATGCACACAAAGTACCCATATCTTTTTGAATACTTTTGAAATTTTGATTGTACATCATGCACTGATGACACTGCATAAATAAGGGGGAGGGGAATCTAATACCCCTAGGCTAAAAACCAATTGTAATATAAATTTAATTGTATATATAGGCTAGTGAGTCGTGGCACATAGATTTTGGGTACAATTAAGAGAACGTGAACCAAGGAAAGGGTGTGCGCATGTTTCATAACTTTGTGCGTACCTGAGTAAGTGCACGAGGATTGTTGTGCACATGAACCAAGGAAAGAGTGCACACCCATTTCATAAATTTACGCACACCTGGGTAAGTGCACGAGGATCACTTCAAAGTGCACATTGGAATGTGTATGTAGCCAAGATATTTTGGGGCCGGAGATCCTTTTTATATATCTATATTGAGGCCAAAATGTCTGCAAGGTTATTAGGCCTAGAGAGCCTAGATTGAGACAAAGGCCAATGCACCTATTTTTGTAAAATGTAATTGTAATCAGATATAAATAAAACACATCACTGTGCACAGACCAATCAAATGAAAAGATACGGGGGGATAAACTCCACTAGAATGGGAAAGGAGTGTGAAGCTTAAAGGGAATATTTTAATAATATTTTCAAAAGTATATTTATGGGATATGTATTTATCCTAAGTTCCTAAAGAATGGGAATGGGTCACCATGTGGAGCTAAGTTATCTCTTAAGGCAACAAGTGTCCAATTATAATCATGCAAATGTATTGTTGGGCCTTAGTGTATTTTGGGGAATTCGCTCATTCCTTCATCATGCAGATCAAATTTCCTCTAGAAGGCATCCATATATGGTTGTAAGTTGCTGCCATCACATAATATTGTGCTTGGGAAGGCCTATGTGTGATTTAAGAGGTGGGTTTTCAGGCCCGTGTGCTATTGAAGAAGTGGGTTGTAAGGCCTGTGTTTGTTGAAGAAGCGAGTTGTTAGGAATATGATCATTTTCTCTAAGAGAGAGAACTGCTAGGAATTGCGTTCCTAAGGTGATCAGTTGCATACACATGGCCCTAAGACTTCCTTTCTGGTGTGTTTATGAAGCCATGTAAGGGAAGTGGGGTAGCTGAAGGACTGTTGAGCAGAGAAGGGGCACACTTCCTAGGGTGGGACATGCACGTGGGGAATGAGGGACTGTAGTATGTTTGTTGTGGTTGGCACCTTTGTCTGAGTGTTTTGATTGTGGATAGACCCTAGCTTGGCTCATGAATCCTTTTCCCAGGTGGATTTTTAGCCCCATCTCGGGGGTGACTTGCTGCTGAGAGTTTATGAGTGGTAGAGTCTATGGATGGGAGGAACATCTGAGGTTTGTGCACAATTGGTGGATTACGAAAAAATATAAGTGTCTTATTATGTGTATTATTCTATGATTAATGTGCATATACATGCTAAATATATTTTGTGATATAGTTTTATATATGTATTTTTGCATGGATTATATATGCTTTAGAACTACATGTTTGTTGCATATGCAGGGCATGAACTATGATAAGTTTATATGTTTTTATATACTGTTCAACTTGTGATTTCTTATGCTATTGTTGTTTATGGAATTGATACATAGATATGTTAGGTTGTGCATATATTTTTACTTCTACATAACTATTGCAGATGTAGAGTGTGGTAGTTATTAAGTGTTTCATGTTAGATAATTAAGCGGTAACGATTATGGAATTTTGAGAAAAGGCTTGAATCATCGTGCGTGCAAAGTGGTATTAGTATGTGTGAGTGAATGAGACAGATCCCACGCATGACATAGGAATGGTTGCATGTGTAGTTGTATTATGATTTCTTTTCGTTGTTATAGTCACTATCTTGTTAATAAACTTCAACAATAATCTTATGGATTATAGCGCAAAGATATAAATGTCGTGCATGCTGAGGGACAATCAACACAGCCGACACAATGATGGTTGAGCATGTATATTTTCTAATACATAGTTGTTACACATTGTACGAAACCATTTGCGCACACTAGGAAAATGTAGCAGTGCATAGCACAACCCATTCGTGCACGTTTTTGGTTTCAACGAGTTTCTTCTGCAAAATAAATAATTGATATGAGAGATTTATATATTGAAGTTGCAATGGTGGAGACTTTACAATGTGGTAACAAGACTCAAATAGGAGGATGGATATGTCACAATGTGGTATCAGAACTCAAATTTTAATGTGGCATGGCCTTTGAGAAGAGTTGGGGATGTTACATCTACCGCCCAATGTGTGCCCTTATCAACACCCTTTTGCATAAAATAATGAAATAGAGAATATCATTCAAGGATTGTTGGAGGTTGGATTCATATGTCCCAGTACCAGTCCATACTCATCATCGGTGGTCATGGTATTAAAGAAGGAAGGTAATTTTTGCATGTGTCCTGATTTTTGGGCACTCTATAAATTATCCATCAAAGACAAATTCTCCATAACAATTATTGATGACCTCTTGGATTGTTGGATTACTGAAAGGGGGGGTGAATCAGTAAAATAAATTTTTAATCCTTTTAACCACATTATATAAGTTTTCTTTATATTTATGATAAATATACCATTATCATTCAATAAGTGCACAGTAAATAAACCATGAACAATGAACAATCATACACATACACAGTACACCAATATTTTTACGTGGAAACCCAATGAGGGAGAAAACCACATAATGTTTTTTCTTATATGTCTTTATGAATTACATTCATTAGAAGCACCAACTTCCTTTGTTCTTTAGCTACAACTCGAAGGAGGCTCTGAACCCCTATATTTTCAGGTTACAACCTGAGGGAAGCTCCAAATCTCCAATTCTATAGCTACAACCCCCTATGTTCTCTGGCTACAACCGGAAGGTGGATAAAACCACCTATCATTGCCCCGTCCTTCCGTCCTAAAATACAAGTGAAATGATGAAACCATTGCCACACTGTCACTGTGAGATATACCACTGTACACTTGTACCAATCTGTTCCAATAACCTGTAACCAACCTGTACTAATAGCTTGTAATCAATCATGTACTAGAATTCATCCTGTACCAAAAAATACCAACAGGTGTGTGACCTGTATATGTTGCATATCGCATATGTACATGCCCTATCTCTACTGTATCATGCATATGTACATGGAATGTCTATACTACATCCTGCATACACCTTAAAAAAGCTAGGTTTTTTTCTTTTTTCTGAAACTTAGACACATTGTTGCCTCTGTCAAATCAACCTGCAACCTATAACTGTGTCTTATCTGTAGTTCTGCCCTATGCATACATCATCTTATACATCCCCTAACCAAGTGCATCTATGTTTCTCTAATCATGTGCCATACATGTGTGTACATGTAACATACCCAAACACCCCCATGCCGGACTACACTACTCTAAGCTCGCTTATGAACCTAATTCAGATTCTAATAAATTTCTAATTAAGAAAGAGGCATGAAATATTCACATGCAGAGCTCAATATTCATGCTACAACATAAATAAATGAGACATATGTCATGCACAATAATAACCAAAAAGAATGCATATTATAGATACAAATTTCATAAATAAATAAATACACAGTGGAATAAATACACAGGTAAATAAAACCATAATAGAGAGCACTTATCTTTAATTAAACGAATCACTAACTTGCTATAGACCAAGGACATTCCATCCAAACATAGACACTGTTGTTCTAAGTCTCAACAACAATGTCACCCCTGAGCCAGGGCTATGAATCCACAAGGACGGTTTCAGAGTGTCACTCAGCTTCCCAAATCAGTCATCACTCAAGATCTCATAGGATTCTTAGCACATACAACAATCCAAATTACACCATCTCTCTTATACCCATCCTACACAACCCAAGAGAGTGGACCCCCTTCTCTTCCACGCAATCCCTCGGGCTGTCCACCTCCTTCCAAGGCTCTAGTTCATCTAGTCAAGAATCTCCATGATGGGACTCTCAATATTCGCAACTGTGGGAAAAACATAATGCATGCCAAACATCTCAGGCATGCAGGCATTAATTCACATATGGAATACACCAGCATTCATTACAACCAACAAAACCATGGATCCTCTCCAACAATTCATTTTTCTTTCCCAAGCCAAAAGATGAATGAGGAATGATGAGTGGGTGAAATAATGAATGGAGAGAGAACATGATGAAAGGTGTGAACCATGAACAATGAGTGAGTGAGTGAAGAAGAACCCCCAAACAACCCACAAGATGGTTTTATCTATTTACTTTCAAATCAACAACCACATTGCCTTCCCCAATAAGCTCATGTAACCACTCTTCTCCATTAAAACAATTATGGGTAAATAAAATAAAATAAATACTTATCCCCTCAATCCCCCTCTCTTATGGAATCATAGCCCCCAATAACTCTTGTCCTTGTCCATATAGTAGCCAATGATGTATTTATTATTGATAATGATCAAAACATTACATTTCCTAGGCACACTTGCCTCTTTTAATTGTTTGGGCACTCTAGCCTTTCATAATTTAACAAAATACATTATTTAATACGGGGCTCAAAATCGGGGTATTACAATACAATCATGAACAAGTGTAATAATCCTCAATGGACTAGATATCAAACCCTTACTGATATTCAACTTCAAACCATACAAACAACTTCACAACCACTTCACAACCAAAACCCTCAACTATGTATCAAGAAATACAAACTATGTCTCAACACTTGAACCAACAATATGAACCAATGAATAATACCAACATACCAGTGTTGTATTTATGTAGATCTAGCTCATACCATAAGTTCCATACAACCAACATCCTCTCTACGACAAACCTCAAACTCCCATAACCATATCTCATGGAGACAACAATATCCAACTACACATAAGAATATGAAATATCTTTTGAATATGTAGATAGATTTGTTGTACCTGATCACTGTAAACCTTCATGGAATCTTTCTTTCAGAATATGAGAACCTGGCACCCTCAGTGACTCAATATTTCATGGATTTTCGCACATGTGCGTGCACTATTATACTTCCATCCCACATACATACGTGCCCTTCTCCACTACAGCCTGCGTACACATAAAAAAATAGGGTTTTTTAGTATTTTTGCAATTCTGAAACTTTCACCATGAACCCTTCATGCTAGCTCAGACTAGAGTAACTTCAGATGTATCAATGAGTACCCGCAATAAACCTTACAAAATAATAAGTTGCTAATCATTGAAATGTACTGCCTCTGATATGTAGACTTCACTGACCTGTACTGCCTCTTCCATTCTGAACCTCTTTAGCATTTCTCTGATATACTTTGTTTGAAAAATAAAAATGCCTTGGTTTCTTTGAAATATATGAAGACCTAAAAAGAAGGATAGTTCTCCAATTAATGACATTTCAAATTCATTATGCATATCCTTTGCAAAATTTTGGCTCAACCTGTCATCATCACTTCCAAAAATAATATCATCAACATAAATTTCAATTAATAAAATACTATCTTGAGTTACCTTGTTGTAGAGGTTGTTGTCTGCATTTCCTTTTCTGAACCCTTACTACCATAGATATATATCCAGTCTAGAATACAATGTTCTAAGGGTCTATTTTAGACCATACAAGGCCTTCTTCAACCCGAACATATAATCTTCATTCTCTGACAACTGAAATCCTTCCAGTTGATCAATGTAGACTTCTTCTTCAAGTTCACCATTCAGAAAGGTTGATTTCACGTCCATCTGATACACTTTAATATTATTGGAGCATGCATAAGCTAGGATCAATCTTATTGCTTCCATTCTATCAATTGGGGAAAACGTCTCTTCAAATTTGATACCTTCAACCTATGCATATCCTTTACATACAAATCTATCTTTTTTCTTGGTAACATGTCCATATTCATTAAATTTATTTCTAAAGACCCACATTGTTCTGATCACATTCGTGTATCATGGTATTGGAACCAATTCCCAAGTGTCATTCTTCTATATCTGATCCAATTCTTCATCCATGGCCTTCATCTAGAATTCATCCTTGTTGGCTTCTTCAAAATTGTTTGGTTCAATCAAGGATAAGAGTGCTAGGTGCAATTGTTCTGGTGAATGAATTCTTCTTCTAGTCTCAACTCCTACATCTTTGTTCCTGATAATCTGATCCAAGGGATGATTCTTATGTATTCATTTTCTAGGTGTCTTTGGAGGTACTTGTTGTTCTATCTCTTCTACTTCTATCTGATCTTATTCATTTTCCCCTTCTGCTACCTCTTCATCCTTTTCTTCTTCTTCGTAAACCTATTCCACTAACTCGTTTTCTTCTTCCTTTATTTTATGTCCACCTGTCTCATCAACCATTACATTGATGCTTTCCACAACTTTGTTCAGCCTTAGATTGAAACATTTTTATGATTTCCTTATACTTGAGTACCCAACAAGTATGCTTTTGTCCACACGAGAAACAAACTTTCCCATTCTGCCATCTTCTCTTTTGATGTAGCATTTGCTTCCAAAAACTCTGAAGTGCTTCACATTCACTGATCTTCCTTTCCATAGCTCGTAGGGAGTTTTATCACTGTTGTTTCTGAGCATTCTTCTTTTTGAATATGAACTACTGTATGCACTACATGTGTCCAAAAGACATCTGTCAACTTAGAATCCATTAACATTGTTCGAGCCATTTTCTGTAGTGTCATGTTCTTCCTTTAGACAACTCCATTATGTTGAGGTGTCCTAGCAACATATAATTTCCTTTTTATTCCATGCTTGTTGCAGAAATCCATAAATTCCTTTGAAGTAAACTCTCCTCCATTATCAGATCTCAAACATTTGATTTTTCAATCCATTTCATTTTCAACCATTTCCTTGTATACCTTGAAGTTTTCAAATGCTTATGATTTCTTCCTAAGAAAACAAACTGCAGTCATCCTTGTATAATCATCAACCAATAACATAAAATATTACTCACCTTTTAAAACCTTTGTTCTAGTTGGTCCAACTAGATCAATATGCATAATTTACAACGGTCTTGTTGTGGATTATTCCTTTGATTTGAACCCAGCCTTTGTTTTCTTTCCTTTTTGACAATGCTTTCATAATGTGTTGGTTGGCTTTGTGATCTGGGGCATTTCTCCGACTGCTTCCTTTTTGTTGATTTTGATGATGTTATCGAAGTTTATGTGACCCATTCTTCTGTTCCATAGCCAAGCTTCATCTTCCTTTCCTAGACAACACTTTTCATTTCCAATTTCACTTAATACATATATATTTCTTGAAGTTCTTACAACTGTTGCAACGAATTTTCCTGAATCTGCTTTTCTTATCTCGCACTTCTGTGAATCGAACATAAGTTTGTGACCATGTTCACACATTTGAATTACACTTAAAAGATTATGTTTCATATCTTCCACTAGTAGAACATTTTCTTCCTTGGTATCCTTGTTTCCAATTCTAACTGTGCCCTTTCCAATTATTCTAGTTGAGTCGTTGTTTCCAAAGGAGACCGATCCATCTCTTTCCTTTCTCAATGTTAGAAACTTGTCCTCATCACCTGTCATGTGATTTGAGAAGCCATTGTCAACATACCAACCATGTTTATTGTGTTTATCTTGTAGAGCGAGTGTGCATTCTTAATTGTTATATTGATTATGCTTTCTTATCCATATTCTCTATAGAGGTTCTTGTCTGTGACTGTTGTTAATCTATTGTGATTCTCTAAGAGGGACTGTCATTATACAATATTTTGCGATGTGTCCAAAGTTGTTGCACTTGTATCATTCCACTTCAGTGCTCAAGGATTCAAACCCATTGTAGATTCTTCTCTTTGTTTCACTAGGCCTTATTGGATAACCATTTTCTTCATGACTTTCCAAGTTGTTTTTGTTTATAATATTTTCTTTGCAATTTACAACTTTATGTCCGCATAACATAAACCAAAAAAGATAGTTTGATACCTGGGAGTTGAAGATCTTATGAAAAGAGTTACTCTTTTAAATCCTTGTTCTTCTTGAGGCATGTTTGTTTCTGACTGTCACTGACTATGAAATATGAAACTTCTAGGTGGAGGAGTGTCCCTGTGATCTTCCTTGTAAAACTTCTTGTCTCCTCTGACTGTCTTTGCATAGCTTCTTGGATGTGTTTCTTGATCTGTTACTTTGGATATTGATCCATTTTTTGTCTGATTGTATCCAAGTATGGACTTGTCATGATTTGGTATTTGACTATTAATAATGTTATCCAAAACTTTAGAACTATTCTGCATGTTTTTCTTTTGAAGATATCTTCTCAATGTGACAATCTCTACTTCCAAATTTCCAATTATCTTGTCTCTTTCTTCTAACCATTCCTTGAGTGATTCTTCAATTATTTTGTCTTCTTCAACTTGAACTTTTAACTTAACGATCATTCTCTCTATTTCTTCATAGTTGGAATTGTGTGTTTCCTCTTTTCTTTTTAGTTCCACCTGTAGTGACTTGTTTTCCTTATTTTCTCTTTTTATAACTTCTATAGCACTCAACAATTATTCTATGTAGTCAACTTCTTCATATTCCTCTTTGGTTCCTTCTTTATCAGAGTCTTCTACTGCCATGAATATAACTCTTTCTGTCTCACTTTCATTGACTTCATCTTCATCTAATGAGGAGTTGTCTTATTTGGTGCATAAACTTTTCTGGAAGACTTTCTTCTTTTTTCTTTTGCCTTTGTATACTTGTTTTATGTTTGAATCATCTTCCTCAATTATTTTCTTTTTCTTATGAGGACATTTGTTAGCAAAATGACCAATACCATCACAATTAAAACAAATCAATGGAGGCTTACCTCTATATCTGTTGTCGGCTCCCTTTTTCAGTCTTCTGACGAAGTTTTCTACTTCTTCATCGTCTTCTAAGATGTCACTACTGATGTTATATTATTTTTCCTTTTTATTTCCATTTTTATTTGACTTCTTGGATGCTTTGAATGTTGCTTCTTTTGTAACTATATTCTCATGTTCATTTCTCATTTCATAGGTTGTGAAGGTTCCATGTAATTCATCCATTCTTATAGAATCCATATTTGTTCTTTATTCTAGTGTTGAGATATTAGGATCAAATATCATTAGAAGAGATCTTAGTACCTTTTGAAAAATTATAGATTCATCCACTTCTTCTCCCAATCCTCTGATTACATTCACTGTTTCATCAACTCGGAAGAAGTAAGCTGCAATATTCTCATCTTCCTTCATCTTCAACTGTTCAAATTGACCTTTGTAAGTTTGAAGCTTGGCTTCCTTGACTTTTTCATCTCCTTCATAAACATTCTGAAGTTTGTGCCAAGTCTCCTTTATGGAGCTGCAATGCATAACTTTTCCATATACCAAATCACCAAGACCATTCAGAAGAGCATTTTTGGCCTTTGAATTATTTAGACTGAGTTTCCTTCCATTTTCATTTGTTGGAGGAACAACAGGTTCTTTATATACATCTACAACTGATTGCAAAACCTCAAATCCATGTGCTTGTACATATGTTTTCATCCTTCTACTCCAAGATGCATAGTTATGTCCATCAAACTATGGTATTCCATTTTTGTACATATTATTTCTCTCCATGCTCTACCTTCAAGTGGTTAAACTGATTTCTAAAGGAACTTTCTCTGATACCAATTGTTGGATTACTAAGAGGGGGGGTGAATCAGTGAAAGAGTTTTTTAATCCTTTTAACCACATTATGTAAGTGTTATTTATCTTTATGATCAATATAACATTATCATTCAATAAGTGCAGAGCAAATAAACCATGAAAAATGAACAATCATACACATACACAGTACACTGATATTTTTACGTGGAAAACCAATGTGGGAGAAAACCATTGAAAGATTTTTATTTTATGTCTTTAAGAATTACATTAATTGGAAGCACCAACTTCCTTTGTTCTTCAGCTGCAACTGGAAGGAGGCTTCGACCCCCTATATTTTCAAGCTACAACATGAGGGAATCTCCAACTCCCCAATTCTCTAGCTACAACAAGAAGGAGGCTACAACCCCCTATGTTCTCCAGGTACAAACGAAAGGTGGCTACAACCACCTATCCTTGCACCATCCTGCCACCCTGAAGTATAAGTGAAATGATGAAACCACTTCCACACTGTCACTATGAAATATAACACTATAAATCTATACCAATCTGTGCCAACAACCTGTAACTAACCTGTACCAATAGCCTCTAATCAATCCTATACCAGAAGTCAGCATGTACCAAAAAATACCAACAAGTATGCGACCTGTATATGCTGCAGCTTGCATATGTACATGCCTTGTCTATACTGTAGCCTGTGTATGTACGCGGCCTGTCTATATTGCAGCATGTTTATGTATGCGATCTATCTATAATGCATCCTGCATACACCTTTAAAAAGATAGGGTTTTCATTCTTTTTGAAACTCATACACTTTGCTTCCTCTGTCAAATCAACCCACAACCTGTCATTGTGTATTATCTGTAGTTATGCCCTGTGCATACATAATCTTATACATCCCCTAACCAAGTGCATCTATGTCTCTCTAGTCATGTGCTATATGTGTGTATACAATCATGAACAAGTGTAATAATCCTCACATGGACTATACACCAAACCCTTACTGATATGTATCCTCACACCATACAAACAACTTCACAACCAATTCACAGCAAAAACCCTCAACCATGTACCAAGAAATGCAAACTATGTCTCAACACCTAAACCAACAAGATGAACCAATGAATAATACCAACATACTAGTGTTGTATGTATGTAGATCTAGCTCATACCATAAGTTCCATACAAATAACATCGTCTCTACGAAAAACCCGAAACTCCCATAACCATATCTCATGTAGACAACAATATCCAACTAAACATAAGAATATGACATACCCTTTGAATATGTAGATAGATCTGTTGTACCTTATCACTGTAGACTTTCCTAGAAGATTGATTTTAGACTCTGAGAACCTAGCACCCTCAACAACTCAATATTTCAGAGATTTTCCCACATGTACATGCCCTATTATACTGGCAGCCCATGTATGTACTTTCCCTTCTCCAATGCATCCCACGTACACCTAAAAAACTAGGGTTTTTTCAGTATTTCTGCAATTTCGAAACTTTCACTATCAACCCTTTGTGCTACCTCAGACTAGCATAACTTCATATGTGTCAATGAGGACCTGCAAAAGACCTTAAAAAATAATAGATATTCAATGTGCTCAATAGGTGCTAATAGGAGAGCTTTTCTCTCTTATTTATACTCCCATGTAGCTTCCTCAAGGGGTTACCTTCTAACCATCTTAACCCAACTTCCTTCTTTTTAGAGCTAACCCACTTCTAACCACTTTTCCACTTATAACCATTTTATCCATAAATAGTAAACTCTCCACTTCTAGTTACAACTAATTTATTTTTAATTATTTTCTTATTGCAACTACTTAACCCATGATTAACTCCTAGTTTAACCCAGTTGACTAGTAGATTTCTTCTAGGAGCTTCTAGAATAATTTAACTTCTTTGTCTTTCTAGATAACTCATGAGAGTTCTCCAACTTCACAAGGCCATAACTCTCTAAATGTGAATTGTTACATGACGTTCCACATATCACCGAAAATGGCATGACATGTACTATCAATCTAGAATAGTCTTACCTATTAATATACTAATATTCATACCATTATACATCAAACAATATTAAGTACCTTAACCATATTGTTGGATTTACCATAATTTTCTACTGAACTTGCTTCAAAGGTTGACATCAATGACATCCAACCCAATTAATCAACATGGATGAACTTTATGGAACCAATTTTTTCAACAAACTTTACCTTCATTTTGGATACCACCAAATAAGGATGAAAGAGGAAAACATCCTGAAGATATCCTTCTGCACACATGAGGGTCATTATGAATTTTTAGTGATTCCCATTGGCCTTTGCAACACTCTATCCACCTTTTGAAGCCTCATTAAAAACAAATTCAACCATTTATATGTAGTTTTTTTAAGGTATTCTTTGATGGTATATTTATATACAACAAAAACTAGGATTCCCACATAGAGCATGTTGATAGAGCCTTGCAATTCCTATAGTACCACCAACTATTCCTGAAACACTTCAAATGTTATTTTGGGGCTTCAGAAGTTGAATATTTGGGTAACATTTTCAGTTAGGAGGGAGTATGAGTAGATCCCAATAAAGTTGTGGCTATACAAGGTAGGCCCTAGCCCAAGATGTTGAAGAGCTTGCATGGGTTGTTTGGACTTACCGGCTACTACAGGAAGTTTGTGAAAAATTCTGGGAAAAAACATTCTCCCTTAACTACTTATCAAATTTAAAGGATTCCATGTGCGATACTCCAATATTAGTAGTTTTAGATTTTACTAAGATTTTTGTCCTCAAATGTGATTCCTTGGGAAAAGGTCTTGGAGCGGTTTTGATGTAAGAAGGGTGCCCCTTGGAACTCACCAATGAGCAATTGTGTGATCATAATTTGGGTAAATCCATATATGAGAAAAATATTATGGCCATCCTTCATGTAGTGGACACTTGGTACCCATATCTTATAGGGAAGTGTTTTAAGATCAAGACTGACCATCATAGTCTAAAGTATTTTCTAGAACAAAGGTTATAATCACCAAAGTAGCATAAGTGGGTGTTAGTGTCGGAAGTCACTCCTGGATTTCTTGTAGGAGTAGAGCCCGACACCCATCAGTTTAATGTCACAGTTTGTTTATAAAAGGATGATCAAATGGAGATAAAGACTGGAGGAGATATCACTCTAACTCAGGGACTGGGTCTGGTATGTAAGTAACAAAGGAGGTCTCGACCTAACTTCAGCCAGTGGGTTGATTAAAAGATGAACATGTGGAAGACTTAGTAAGAAAGGTGAACAAACTACTTTGGGCAACAGGCTTTCGGCAGTTTGCAGAAGAAAGACTCTGATTGCAAGATCCGCTTGGTTCAGAGTCTCAAGAAACTGAAAGGGGACTTGACTGGATCCTCCAATTCCAAGACACTCAGCGCTGGGAAAATCACAAGAACTGATTAGAGGCAGCGCAATTGTTACAGTGATCCATTACAACATCATCCTATAATAGCTACAGCTCAACTGGATCCTCCAATTTCGAGTTGCTCCAACACAGTGTAAACAAAGGCATGAAAGAAACTGGCATTCATAAGGCAAGAAGTCTCAAAAGTCCATACATAACCAGATTAATAGTGCTTCATTAAAACTTTACAACCGGGAGCTCTGCTCAACCATCGATAGATACAAAAATGGCGAAAACGCCTTCAT
>CBVK0102051321.1:0-12717 GCA_900067695.1 Picea abies
TGGCTCCTTAGCTGCTTCCTTAAAGGATGTAGGTTGACATGACATTAAAGCAAAAAGATTGTGTTGCTCAAAGTCATCCAACTGCTAAAGGATTTCTCTCAAACTTCGAGTTCTCTAATTTTTTGTTTCAGAGAATGATTCTCTGCTGGAAGTTGAGTTATCCTGAGAATTTTTAGGTTGTCTTTGTACCTGCAATCTTGGAAGAGTAGTTTGAGGTACTTGTTGTTCTGAATTTTCTTTGTTTTCAGAACTTGGCAGCAATGGATTTTGACTATCCATGTGTTGATTTTCTGAATCATTCAAGAATTGATTTTCCAGAAATTGTACATCTCTACTGAGAATTAATTTCTTGGTGATTGGATTGTAAAGCCTATAAGCTTTGGATGTTTCACTATATCCAGTGAAAATAAATTTCTCACTTTGATCATCAAGTTTCTTCCTTAATTCGGAAGGTATGTGAGTGTATGCTATACATCCAAATGTCCTTAGATGCACTACATTGAGCTTTGTCCCACTCCATGCTTCTTGGGGAACTTTCATCTTTAGACTGGTGGTTGGTGATCTATTCAGGAGATAAATTGAGCATGCTACTGCTTCAGCCCAAAACATATTTGACAAGTGTTTCTCTTTAAGAAGTGTTCTTGCCATATTCATTATTGTCTAATTTTTCCTTTCAGCCACTCCATTCTGCTGTGGAGTATATATGGCTGTTGTTTGCATGATGATGCCTTGAGATTTGCAGAAATTTGCAAATTCTCTAGAGTTGTATTCGCCTCCTCCATCTGACTTGAGTGCTTTGATATATTTGCCACTCTGTTTTTCATCTTCTGCGTTGAATTCTTTGAATTTTGTAAATGTTTCAGACTTGTGTATGAGAAAATAGATCCATATTTTTCTGTTGAAATCATCAATAAACGTTAGAAAATAAAAACTACCACCTATTGACTCTATTTGAATTGGTCCACATAGGTCAGCATGAACAAGTTCAAGATGTTATTTGGCTTGATTGGAAGACTGTGGAAAACTAGTTCTCTTGTGTTTTCCAAGTATGCAAGACTCACATGGGGGAATTTGCTCTTTAAAGATAGGTAGACCTCTAACCATGGAGTTTTTCTGAAGAAGACTTAGACTCTGAAATAGTAGATGTCCAAATCTTGTATGCCAAACCATAGTTTCATTCAAGGTTGATGTACTCTGTGCATATGGTTGACTCAGATTTGCAGTTCTGAGGGTAAGGGGAAAAATCCTATTTGGAGTCATATGGATTTCAGAAATTGATTTTCTTCTTGGGATTTTGTCATATATCTTACAAGATGTTCCCTCAAAAAGTACCTTATAGCCATGTTCAATAAGCTTTCCTACACTTAGCAAATTATGTTTTAAATCTAGAACATGATAGACATTGTATATGTCTTTCTTTACATTTTGTTTAGTAAGAATAGGAACAGTTCCTTTTCCTTGAACTTTGACTAAATAATCATTTCCAAGTGTAATGTCAGATGTGATTGAAGAATCAATGCATGAAAGTAATGCTTCATTACCTGTCATGTGATTGCTGCATCCACTGTCCTGCAACCAGAGATCTTTAGGTTGTTCTTCAGTCTTGTGGCATGAGAGAAACATACCTCTTGAGGTGTCTCCCATATGATTTGACACATGAGCTCTTCCTGAGAGCTGATCTACTTGCTTCTTCCTGCAGTCAGATTCATAGTGCCCATACTTTTTTTAGTAATAGCATTGTATGCTTGTTTTGTCATTTGATCTTCTCCCTCTACCTCTTTGAGGCTGGAAATTCTGATGTTGATTTTTTTGTTGATGTCTTTGACCTTGGAAATTTTGATTCGGATACTGTTGTCTGTTACCTCCACTGGAGTGAGAGTTACTTTGATTGCTCCCTCTTCCTTGGTAACCTCTGCTTCTTCCTCTGCCTCTCCCTCTGCTGAAGGAGAATTGAGTTTTGAAGGCATTGGAGATTGACTCATCTGTGAGATGCAGTCTGGTCTCATGTGTCACCAGAGGACCAATTAGTTCATCTGTGGAAAATCTTGACAGATCCTTGGATTCAAGGATTGCTGTTACAACCATTTCAAATTTCTTGGGTAAACTTCTGAGGATTTTCTCAACAATGCGTTGATCAGTGATGGCTTCGCCAGTCAATCTGATCTAGTTCATGATGCCCATGACTCTAGTCATGAAATGATCCACATTTTCGGACTCTGTCATCCTTAAAGTCTCGAATTGTGTCCTTAAGGTCTGCAATTTAACTTTTTTGACCCTGTCATTTCCTTGGTAGGAAGATTTAAGAATATCCCAGGACTGTTTGGAAGTACCAGTGCTTGTGATTTTTGAGAAAATCGAGTCATCCACAGAATTTTGAATCCAAAATTTTTCTTTATTTTCTTTGGTCCTCAGCGTTGCCTAAGCAATTCTCTGCACATTTGTCATGGCAGAAAGAGTGACTGGATCTGGTTCCACATATCCAAGATCCATTAGTTCCCAACACTCTTTTTCTTGCAAGAATGATCTCATCCAAAGAGACCAAAACTCATAATTATTTCCCAGAAGAATCGGACCCTGAGTTGGTCCTAAGTTGCTAGACAACACCATAAAAAAAAATTGCAGAAAAAATAGAGGGAAATCTCGTATTTACCTCCGATCGCCGATTTGTCGATTTATCGATGGTCGAAGGGAGCTTATCGGGCTTGAATTGGCCCTTAGTCTCCTTGCAATGTGACCATGCGCCTTACTATTAAAGCGCTACGGGCTTTTCTCATTGTTTTCCTTTCAATTTTTCGAAACACGAAATTTGCCTTTGGATTATTTAACGGTCTAGATCTTCCTATGATCTGATGGTCCAGATCTTATCGGGATATCGCGAATCGCTATTTTGCGATTTTTGATGACGAGTTATTTTGACTCCTTGATTCCCCGATCTTCGATATACCGATGGCACGTTCCTTTCGGGACTTTCCCGATTTCTTTGATCTCCCCACACATCCCAACAGATGGACGGTCGTGATCTCTCCTTGCCATTTCGCAATTGGATATGTCCCAGACGTCTCATCTCTAGGATCCGCGAAACGCCGAACGCCGATGCGCCGATTGAATTCCCCGATCTTGTCCATGTGTCTCCTCAAGATGAACGGCTTTGATCATTTACGGGGTTTTCACCACAAAGAAACTCGATCTCTTGTCCTCAGGATTTGCAATTTGCCGAATCCCGATATGCCAATGGCCCTTTCCTTTTCAGGAATTTTCCCGAGTCCTCGGATTTACTCCACGCATCCTGATTCGACCTCGGGATATCACGACTTGTGATGCTCCGTTGACACAATTTCTCTGTCAACTTGAAACCCCGAATGTCGAAATGTCGACGGTTTCCTTGATGTCCGCCACGTGTCCGGTCAAATGGATGGCTGAGACTTTATCGCTATTTTACGTATCGCAATTTCATGAGTTTTGAAGTCATGTTGCAATGGTCTTTCAAAACTGCGAACTCCGAAATGTCGATTTAACGACACTCGGATCTGCTGCCACCTGTCCTCTGAGATGGATGGCTCACAAGTACTCTCGGGATTTGGCGATATCGCGTATCGGAGTTTTGGAGTGCAATATTTTGCTCATCCAACTCCCGATCACCAATTTTGCGATGGGATAAGATTGATGGTTCACGGTCTTTCTTGATCCAATGGTCTAGAATGACTCGTGATTTCGCAATTCACAAATTCTCACGACATGTCTTCTGACCTTTACACCTACGAGTCACGAAATGCCGAGATCTCGCCACGTGTGTCTTGATGGACGGTCCAGGTGATGTTGGGACTTTATAAGTCAAAAATTTCTCCTTGGAATTGCAGAGGACTAAACCTCGTGCACTTTCTCGCTGATCGAACGACTATTGGTCCTTTGCACAAGATCTTACGAATGACATGTTTTCGCCTTTTCTGCACTCTCCTCATCCCTTCTGAACTGATTTCCCACTCTAGATCCGTTCGCAGGATGACTCTTATGGCCGCAATGGCTGTTCCTTGCGTGTTTGATGCGATCTTTGTCAAATTTGTCGAAATCTTCTCCTGTGGAAGAAAAATTTGTGAATCTTTCAAAGATTTGAAAGAATTTCACAAATCCTTCGTTCTCTGCTACAATCTTTGACAGATTTGAGCGAATTTTAGAAAACTTTAAACGATGCTGGCTTCTGCAGCAATCTTTTAATGAATTTGAACAAATTCTTTGAGTTCTTTAAATGATCTTTTGTTCTGCAACTCTTCTTCGACAATCTTTGATGATTCTTGAAAAATGCAAGAATCTTTAAAGTTTCTTCTTCTGCATTCTCTTCATCCTGGATCTTTCGAGCATTGTATGCTCTGCTTCCTCCGCAAGCTTCCTACATTGATCTTTTTAGAGTATTACATACAACTCTCCAAGCTTTTTGAAAAGTCTGTGTCGTGTGCTCTCAAGATCCGTGAAGCTCTGCACTGTGAGGATCGAGTTGCTCTCCGGACTGTGTGAAGAGGCTTACTACTGAATCTCTGATACCATGATAAATTTTGGGGTAAAGAGAAATGCAGAGAGAAAAGAATAGAACAATATATTGAAATGCATGAAGAAGAGTACAAAAACGAAGTTCTGAGAAGATATGATGTAAAGGGAAATAGCTGAGCTAAATAGGCTCAAGCAAGACAAAAAATAAAGTGCAGTTGTCCAGTACAACTGGCAGTGTACAGTCAGACTGTTGAGGTTACACTATGTTTAATATATTTAAAGCTGGAGATCCAAGGGATTTATGCCATCATTTGGGACATAATATTTTATTAAAATATCTTTTATCACATAATGAGAATTACATCTAAAAGAAGTTATTTAAGAGACTTTGGGAGATGCTGCATCCATTTTAGATTTGTCAAAGTTTTAGATTAAATCACAACATATAAAGAACAAATTAACGATTTTGAATATTAATCTCATAATTTTTAATAAAATTAAAACTAACACTAAATATATATTTCACTCTGCAATAAAATTGTGCAGTCGATTAGACAATTAACAATGCACCCTTAATAACAAGACAGTCGAGTACACATACAATTATATTAACAAGTCACGATTCACGATCCACCAAACTTCCAAGACTGTAGGTTTGGTGGGAAAAAATATTTATGTTGTATAATAAGAATTAAAAATTAGAGAAAAAAATATTTCTGGGTGGAAAAAAATATTTCTGCTATATAAGAAGAATTAAAAATTAGAGAAATTAAACAACAGTGAGACCACAAGGGCTCACAGAAGTGAGACTCAGTGTGACTCCGCTCACACAATCTATATATTCAAATTGATAAATTGCTTACATATTTATAAGGTAGGATAGTCCCTAACAGTCTTGTGAATATGTGGATATGAAAACCACCCAAACACTAATTTAGTGTACAATATAAATATCTTCTAACAATTGCCTAAGTATAGCATTTCAACATTAATCTCTAACACTCCCCCACTCCCCCATAATGGAGAAATGGATTGAATAGAAAATGCATAACATGCCTGCTTAGCTAGACTTACAAACATTACAAAGGACAATTCAAACAAAACCTTAAAATTTGTTTCAATTCCATGTAAGAGTGAGTTTTTATTTTCCTCCTTTTCCAGAATCTAAACCCTCTATGCATTTTCAATTTAAGCCTTCCTTTTTTGCTGAAAATTCCATTTTTTAGCTTCTTATGCTTAATATTCTTGTGGGAGTTTGTCATCAATCTGAAAATTATTTCAGATTGTCCATGCTTGTCCTCTTCAACTTTTTCTTAGAAAAATCTGATTTCTTCAAAACTCCAATGCATACAAATTTTATTAACTTTCTCAATTTCTTCCTCGTCCATGACATCATCAACAAATTCCAAATCTTGATTGTAGGTGAATACTACAATGTCTTTTTCTTCTACAAAAACTTCAGCTTGTTGTTCCCAAATGTCAAAACCTATAGACTCAAAACCATTCATTAAAATATTTAAATCAATACAATTTTTGTTCTTTTCATCTTGTTCTCCTACTATGCAGTTTCAAGTAAGCTATGACTTTTCAAGCCATTCTTCAAAAAACTTCAAATCTTCTTCAAAATCATTTTTCACTGCATCTGGGTGCCCTTCTTCATTGTTGTTTTCTTGTGTCGGTACTCCGACCTCTGTTGTTGTAGTTTCAATATTGACGTTGTCTACAACGTCATTTAAGACATGATTTTCAATTTCCTCTACAACATTCACTATTGCTACAGATTCATCATCATTCATTGTTTCAAGTAGGTGTCCTCTTACATTTAGAAAATTATCAATATATTGTATTTCCTACTTGATCTTCAACCAATCTTCATTTGAAATGTTATCCTCATCATACATTACCTCAATGGAAGTTTCTTCATTACTATCATCCTTATCTATATGCGACTGACCACAGTGGGATTCAACATATTCACAATCAACTTATGAAGTTTCCTCATAAGCATATGTGCTCTTTTCACTATATTTCATTTCTAAAATATCCCATAACATTTTTGCAATGTCAATATGAACAAATTCATTTAAAATAGGAGACAAAATACTTGTATCCAAGACTAAACTGATAAGATATAAGAATATTTTATACTTTCTCTTATCATAGGAATTGACCAAACTATTTTGAATAGATATAAGGATATTTTATATTTTCTCTTATCATAGGAATTTGACCAAACCATTTTGAGTAAATTGTCATAAATCTACTGAAACTAGTAATCCTTCCATTTTAATTATCCATGGCAAAACTAGCATTAGTCTTTTCAATATTTCACTGATTGCTTTATCATCTGCATTGATGTCCAGATCTGCATTATGATATTCAATTATAGGTTCTTCAAATGAAAGAACATCTGACTCTTCCTTCTCTTTATTTATCCTCATGTGTTTCATCTCTCTCCAGAGTTGTTTCAACCTCCTTTGCTGACCCATAAGAGTAGCAAGCAAATTCACTCTCTTATGAAATCAAGAAGGTTGCATTATCATCTCCACAACTTGCCTCGCCAGCAATTTACATATCTTGTATCTTGACAGAGTGAGTGGCAATTCCTTCAATGTTACAACGGTGGCTCTCTTTACACAAACACTCATTCACGCCCTGACACGTTCCTCCAATATACTACCTCTATGCACTCAAACAAAAATGTAGTGATCTCTAGCAAACAAAAAAATAAAGCCATTCACCAATTGACTTGAGTGAACTTGATATATATCAAATGGTTTTGAACATTATACAAAACAACTTGTTGTTAAGAAAATGCAATGGCTCCTATCTCATGGCCTCAGAGACAACATTCCGTTCCAACATCTCTTGAGACTGCAAGTAGCAATCCAATTTTCTTTCACTGGAGACAGCAGGTTTAAGTCCTCCCTACGGGTGATCAGTGGCTCTCAACAATAGAGGCGGTAGCTCAAGGTAGTTGGGTAGATCTCCCTTAAAGACTCATCATTGGTGGACAATCCAATGGAAAACACGCCTAGCCAATATTTTCTCTCTTTCAGGTCAACACTTTCTCCTAACTGGTGGTCTCTTCAATCCAGTAGAGGTCGATGACAGACTATCAAAGAACTAACAACGAAGAAATAATTCACCAATAGAAGCAAAAACTATGGCATGACTGGCAGAGTCTCATCATCAATCCTGCATAGACAAAGCACAAATTCAATAAACAATTACAAAGGCATATATATGGATGTGCCACTAATGTAGAGATACACTCCTTGGATGAGGAAAAAGATGGAAAAAACATCCTTTGCTACTATAGAGTTGAGTCCCATGAGTTTTTCGACCGATTCATCGGATGAGACACATGATGACAATAATATTTTGTTAAATATAATGTAACGTCAACAGGTTGACTATACACTGCTAGTTGTCCTAGCCAGCTGTACTTTCTATTCTTGTTTTGCTTGAGCCTATTTAGCTCAGCTATTTCCCATTGCATAGTACTTCTTCAGACTTACTACTTCTGAACTTCTTCATGTACTTGTTTTGTACTTTTCTTCATATATTCTAATATATTATTTTCTATTCTATTCTTTCTCTCTGCATTTCTTGCTTCACAATTTATCATGGTATTAGAGCTATAGTAGTAAGCCTCTTCACACAGGCTAGAGAGCAACACGATCCTCAAACAACACAGAGCTTTCACGGATCTTGAGAGCATTCGGCAAAGACTTTTCACAAGGCTTGGAGAGCTATCCATTATACTGTTGAAAGATCCTCGCAGGAAACTTCCATGAGGAAGCTGTCCACTCATATGATCAAAAGATCAACGTAAGAATCTCACACGAGGTCGCAGAGTGGACTACGCTCGAAAGTTTCAAGGAGAAGAAACACAAGGAGGAAGTGGAGACTGAGAAGAGAGTGTAGAAGAAGAAACTTTAAAGATTCTTGTAATTTTCAAGAATCATCAAAGAATTCACGAAGAGGAGCTTCAGAAGTCAGAAACATTGGAGATTTCACGGAATTCATTCAAATCTGTGAAAGATTGCTACAGAAGACAACATCGTTTAAAGATTTTTGGAAAATGCTCAAATCAGTCAAAGATTGTAGCAGAGAACAAAGAACTTGTGAAATTATTTCAAATCTTTGAAAGATTCACAATTTTTTCTTCCGCAGGAGAAAATTCCTTCAAATCCAGCAAAGATCGCATATAGCATGCAAAGAAAAACTATCGCACCCGTAAGATTCATCCTGATAATGGATCCAGAGTGGGAAACTAGTTCAGAAGGGACGAAGAGAGCACGGAAAATACGAAATAATTTCAACTGTCAGATCTTGCGCAAAGGACCAACAACCATTGGAACCGTGAAAAAGTGCACCAGGTTTAGTCCTCTGAAGCGCATAGGAGAAATTTCATCTTGTGAAGTCATGAAATCCTGAAATAATTTGGACCGTCCATCAAGAGACACGTGGCGAGATATTGACATTTTGCTGACTCGCAAGGTGTAAAGGTCAGAAGACTTCCATGAGAATTCGCGAATCGTGAAATCACGAGTCATTTTGGACCATTGGATCGAGATAGATCGTGAGCCATCGATCTTTTCCCATCACAAAATCATGGATCGGGAGTTGGACGAGCGAAGGATACTGCTCTCCAAAACTCCAATACGCGAAATCGCGACATCACGTATCGCGAAATCCCAAGAGGATTGTGAGACAGCCATCTCAGAGGACAAGTGGCAACAGATCCAAGTGCCATCATTTTGACATTTCATATTTTAGGATATCAGAGGTCTTGTTGATGAAAGTTCATGACACTCCACAATGAAAGACCTGAAATCCCAAAAGGATCACAACCGTCCATTCATTCGGACACGTGGCAGAGATCGAGGAAGTCGTTGGCATTTCAACTACCGAGGTTTCAAATTGTAGATGATTTGGAGTCACAAGTCGTGAAATCATGAAACGACAAGGACCGTCCATCATAAGGGAAAGTGTGGCAACAATCAAGGCCTTCGGGGAAAGTCTCGAAAGGAAAGCGCAATCGACATTTCGTAAATCGGCTTTTCGGGAGTCGAGAGACCAGGTCGTCGTGCATTTGAGTCACGAAACCTCGAAAGTGACTGCAGTCATATCAGGAGAGGTCATGTGGACCAGAGGTATAGCCCAAGGGGCTAACTGAAGTTAATGCCATTTCGGTAAGTCAACATTTCGGAGTTCTCGGTTTCGAAAACTCTGGGACAAGAGTTCTAAACTCGCGAAATAATGAATCACAAAATCCCGAGAGGATCTGGACCATCAGATCACAGTAAGATCTGGACCATTGAATTTTCGAAAGGCAAATCTCGACATTTCGGAAAAACAAAGAACCGAAAAAGCCCGTAGTGCTTTAACATCAAGGCGCGTGGTCACATTCCACGGTGACTAAGGCCAAATTGAAGGCCGATAAGCTCTCTTCGGCCATAGGAAAATCGACGTTTCAATAATCAGAGGTTGGTGAGACAAGAGATCGGAGGACTCGTATAACAAAGTCCCGACGTCAGAATCGCGAAGCCAAAAACTCGCGAAATCTTGAACGTAGAGTTTTGAAGTCACTGCAAATTACACGTAGGAGACAAGTAAGATTTTTTTTTGTTTTGCTGAATTCCTTAAAAGATGGCGACGTCTAGCAATTTAGGACCAACACAGGGTCTGATTCTTCTTGGAAAGAACTATGAGTTCTAGTCTCTTCGGATGAAATCCTTCTTGCAAGAACAAGAATGCTGGGATCTAGTGGATCATGGATATGTGGAACCAGATCCAGCAGACCTGTCTGCCATGATTAATCAGCAGAAAATTTCTTAGGAAACACAGAGAAATAGAGAAAATAAAGATAAGTTTTGGATTCAAAATTATGTGGATGACTCGATTTTTTCAAAAATCACAGGCGCTGGTACTTCAAAACAGGCTTGGGACATCCTTAAATCTTCCTACCAAGGAAATGACAGGGTCAAAATAGTTAAACTGTAGACCTTGAGGACGCAATTCAAGACTCTAAGGATGACAGAGTCTGAAAATGTGGATCAGTTCATGACCAGAGTCATGGGCATCATGAACCAGATCAGACTGACTGGTGAAACCATCACTAATCAACACATTGTTGATAAAGTCCTCCGAAGTTTACCCAAGAAATTTGAAATGGTTGTAATAGCAGTCCTTGAATCCAAGGATCTGTCAAGTTTTTCAACAGATGAATTAATTGGTTCTCTAGTGACACATGAGACCAGACTGCATCTCACAGATGAGTCAATCTCCAATGCTTTCAAAACTCAATTCTCCTTCAGTAGAGGGAGAGGCAGAGCAAGAAGCAGAGGTCACCAAGGAAGAGGGATCAATCAAAGTAACCCTCACTCCAGTGGAGGCAATAGACAACAGTATCCAAATCAAAATTTCCAAGGTCAAAGACAACAACAACAAAATCAACATCAGAATTTCCAGCCTCAAAGAGGCATAGGGAGAAGATCAAATGAGAAATCAAGTATACAATGTTATTATTGCAAGAAGTATGGGCACTATGAATCTAAATGCAGGAAGAAGCAAGCAGATCATCCCTCAGGCAGAGCACATGTGTCAAATCACAAGGGAGAAAACTCAAGAGGTATGTTTCTTTCGTGCCTCAAAACTGAACAACAACCTAAAGATCTCTGGTTGTTGGATAGTGGATGCAGCAATCACGTGACAGGTAACAAAGAATTACTTTCATGCATTGATTCTTCAATCTCATCTGATATTACACTTGGAAATGATTACTTAGTCAAGGTTCAAGGAAAAGGATTTGTTCCTATTCTTACTAAATAGAATGTAAAGAAAGACATAAACAATGTCTATAATGTTCCAGATCTAAAACATAATTTGCTAAGTGTAGGACATATCATTGAACATGGCTATAAGGTACTTTTTGAGGGAGCATCCTGCAAGATATATGATAAAATCTCCAACAGAAAATTGATTTCTGAAATCCATATGACTCCAAATAGGATGTTTCCCCTTATCCTCAGAACTGCAAATCTGATTCAACCATATGCACAGAGTGCATCCACCCTGAATGAAACTATGGTTTGGCATACAACATTTGGACATCTACCATTTAAGAGTCTAAGTCTTCTTCATAAGAACTCCATGGTCAAAGGTCTTCCTATATTTAAAGAGAAAATTCCCCCATGTGAGTCTTTCATACTTGGAAAACATAAGAGAACTAGTTTTCCACAGTCTTCCACTCAAGACAAACAACATCTTGAACTTGTTCACACTAACCTATGTGGACCAATGCAAACAGAGTCAATAGGTGGTAGATTTTACTTTCTAACATTTATTGATGATTTCAGCAGAAAAATCTGGATCTATTTTCTCAGACACAAGTCTGAAACTTTTGCAAAATTCAAAGAATTCAAGGCAGAAGTTGAAAAACAGAGTGGCAAATATATCAAATCACTCAGGTCTGATGGAGGAGGAGAATACAACTCTAGAGAATTTGCAAATTGCTGCAAATCACAAGGAATTATTATGAAAACAACAGCTAGGTATACTCCATAATAGAATGGAGTGGCTGAAAGGAAAAATCAGACAATAATGAATATGGCAAGAACACTTCTCAAAGAGAAAAGTTTGTCAAATAGGTTTTGGGATGAAGCAGTAGCATGCTCAGTTTATCTTTTGAATAGATCTCCAACCACCAAACTAAAGCTAAAAGTCCCTCAAGAAGCATGGAGTGGGACAAAGCTCAATGTTGCACATCTAAGGACATTTGGATGCATAGCATACACTCACATACCTTCTGAATAAAGGAAGAAATTGGATGACAAAAGTGAGAAATGTATTTTCACTGGATATAGTGAAACATCTAAAGCTTACAGGCTTTACAATCCAATCACCGAGAAACTAATTCTCAGCAGAGATGTAAGATTTTTGGAAAATCAATTCTGGAATGATTCAGAAAATCAGTAGATGGGCAGTCAAAATCCATTGCTGCCAAGTTCTGAAAATGCAGAAAATTCAGAATAGCAAGTACCTCAAAATATTCTTCCAAGATTGCAGATACAAAGGCAACCTGAAAATTCTTAGGATAACTCAACTTCCAGCAGAGAATCATTCTCTAAACCTCCAAATCATAGAATTCGAAGTTTGAGACAAATCCATCAGCAGTTGGATGACTTTGAAGAACACAACCTTTTTTCTTTAATGTCATGTCAACCT
>CBVK0102051322.1:0-10066 GCA_900067695.1 Picea abies
CTCCATTGAGAAGAACAAGACATGGGATCTTGTTGATTTGCCAAGTCACAAGAAGAGTATTGGTGTCAAGTGGGTTTACAAAACTAAACTCAATGGAAAAGGGCAGATTGAAAAACACAAGGAAAGACTTGTTGCCAAAGGATTCTCACAACAACCAGGTACTGATTATGGTGAAACTTTTGCTCCAGTAGCAAGATTAGACACTGTAAGGACTCTATTGGCCATAGCAGCACAACACAAATGGCAAGTATACCAAATGGATGTCAAGTCAACATTCTTGAATGGTTTCTTAGAAGAAGAAGTTTATGTCGATCAACCACTTGGATTTGAAGTCCAAGAGCACCCAACCAAAGTATATCTGTTGAATAAATCCTTGTATGGATTAAAGAAAGCTCCAAGAGCTTGGTACAGTAGAATTGACACTTATCTGATCAAAAGTGGTTTCAGCAGAAGCCAAAATGAGCCAACTCTTTACACCAAAACAAATCAGCACAGTAAAATTTTGATTGTATGTTTATATGTTGATGACATGATCTATACAGGAAATCTTGAATTAACAAATTTTAAACATGCCATGCAATCTGAGTTTGAGATAAAAGATCTTGGCATAATGTAATATTTTTTAGGGATTGAGGTTGATCAATCAACCAAAGGAATTTTTGTCTGTCAGCAAAAGTATGCAACAGACATCCTCAAAAGATTTTGCATGGAAGAATGCAATCCAGCAGAAACCCCCATACCGCTAGGCACAAAATTGAGCAATAATGATGAAGGTCCTACAGTGGACTCTACCCTGTACAAAAGTTTAGTAGGCAGTTTGTTGTATCTTACAGCAACTAGGCCTGACATTATGTATGCAGCCAACCTTGTTTCCAGATTCATGGAATCCCCCAAAGATTCTCATTGGAAAATGGTGAAACGAATTCTGAGATATGTTACAGGAACTCTGAATTTTGGCTTATGGTACACTAAATCTGATAGTAATCAACTTTCTGGTTACACAGACAGTGATTTTGCAGGCAACCTAGATGACAGGAAAAGCACATCTAGACATGTTTTTCAACTGGGCACGCACCTCATCTCATGGGCATCAAAGAAGCAGCCAATTGTTTCAATATCTTCTGCAGAGGCAGAGTATGTAGCTGCTACCTCAGCTTCCTGTCAAGCTGTGTGGCTGAGAAGAATATTGAAAGATATGTCACATACAGAAAATGATCCAACTCCTATTTTCTATGACAATACTTCAGCAATTGCTCTATCCAAAAATCATGTGTTTCACAAGAAAATCAAACACATTGACACTCATTTTCATTTCATACGCGATCTAGTCAATAATGGTAATATTGTACTACAATTTTGTGGTTCTCGAGATCAACTTGCTGATATCTTTTCAAATCCACTAGAAAAATCCGTTTTTGATTTTCAGAGACAACACTTAGGCATAATCAGTCCTGATGTTTGTAATTGTTGAGTTTAAGAGGGAGTGTTAAATATAATGTAACCTCAATAGGCTGACTGTACACTGCTAGTTGTCCTGGCCAGCTGTACTTTCTATTCTTATTTTGCTTGAGCCTATTTAGCTCAGCTATTTCCCATTGCATAGTACTTCTTCAGACTTACTACTTCTGAAATTATTCATGTACTCGTTTTGTACTTTTCTTCATATATTCTAATATATTGTTTTCTGTTCTATTCTTTCTCTCTACATTTCTTGCTTCACAATTTATCATATTTCACAGACACGAAGCAATAGAAAAAAAAGCGGATTACCACGAAGAAAATGATGAGATTCATAGAGAAACTTCTTGAAATTTCTTTGTAAAAAGAAAGTGGAGCAACAGAGATTTCTTGAAATGATCGATAAACGCGAGTAGGATAGGATGATTCGTGAAGAAGATTGGAGGCAGAAAGAGAATGTTAGGTTGATTGGATGCACAACAGATTTCAACTACAAAATCACCCTCAAATGTAGTGTTCAAATGCAATGTTTCCATGTATCCTTCAATTATTCCTCCAATCACATGGATATTGTGACTCCTCGAGCATCGTTCCAATATTTTATTTCATGAAAAAAACTTGTGCACGTATGAGACCTGTAGGATATATCGCAGGAAAAGATTAGTGATATCGCTAAATATGGTGGGTGGAGATATCATTCCAAGAACGAGTGCAGATAACAATGTTCACTGGCAGCTGCAGATTCTAATTTGTGCCTCTCTCACCTCACCATTTGCCAAAACAGGTTCGCCAAAACAGAGATAACAACGATAGCAGAGATAGCTATCATTTCAATACAACACTCACAACACAATGCTCCACGCTCACTACATGCGCACTCACACTAATCAACAACTCCTGGACCTGTCGATGCACTCCCCACAACCATGGTGTGGCTCTAATACCAAATTAAAAATTAGACAAATTAAATAGCATTGAGACCACAAAGACTAACAGAGAAGTGAGACTCCGCTCACACAATCTATATATTCATTTTGATATATCCTAAGTATAACATTTGAACATTAATCCCAACAAGAAGTATCACGACATTATTTTTATTTTAACATATACATATTGTTCAGTTTTGAGTTATAAAATGACAAGCAATCCAAAGCTTACACTTAAACATCAAAATTTGATTAATCAATAAAAAGTAATAAATCGAAAATGGGAATGTTGCATGGCATATGTATTAGGCATAGGAAGAAAAAACAAGGCATATAACAGAGCATAAAATAAGTAAGATAAAACACTCATTAAACTAAGCACATCAATAATACACTTGACACAATGATCTATGTGGAAACCCAATGAGGGAAAAAAACACAGGCAATGATTATCAATATTCTTATTATTCAAGGGAGAATTACAGTAGCCTTCATAGGCATACAATCATCCTCTCCTTAGACACACTCTACTCTCTACACAACTTGCTCTCACACTCTTCACACATTGCACTCTCATTGTACTCACACCTTTATGGGTATGCTTGCATATATAACATCTATCACTCAATTACACAAACCGATCATGAATAGATCGCATAGTTACACGAGTAGTTCATAAATAGATTGCATACATGTGCATTAATATAGCTACATGCATGTGCATGTAACCATATGAGGAAATTCGTTGGCATGTTTCAAACAATATCCACCTTGAAAAAAAAATACCTGATGTATCATTTGCTTAATTAATTCATCACCTTTTCTGCAAGCCAAGAGAAGCCAAACACCATCATAGCTCCACAACTTCTGTAACAATATTGTTACGTGAGCATGCCTGCACGTTTCACTCTAGTATGGAAGATTCAGTCTCCATCAGTAACATGTCTAATAGATTGATGTACTTGTCCTAAACTCATGAATCATAACCACAAACCACATCACTACAACCATTGTAGGTTATACTTGTGATTCTATGTTTGACGCACCCATTTCCATTCTCTTCACCTTGTTTCTCTATGTTTCTACTGACAACAACAACTCCATGTGAAATGATGACCATTTCTCCATCACAATCTTCATCAATCTTGCTACAAGCATAACATATAAAGCCAAGATAAGGAATATACCATAAAAACAATGGTTATACTCAATTCCTGTAGAATTTGGCTCACCATGAAGGAATCAAACATCTTGTACCATTTTCCTAGCATGCTTCAGGCCATACAATTATTTTTGAGTTTGCAAACAAATCTTTTGTTGCAATTAACTAATTGTTTTGGTTGTTCCATATACATCCCCTTATCCAAAAAACTCCATGTAAAACAATTTTAACATCTAGTTGTACTATCACAACCAGTGTTAGCACAACATGAATAGAAACAAGCTTTTAACAACTCGTGATAAACATTCATGGAAATCAATACCTTCCAAATATCTTTATGCTACCAGGCATGGTTTGATCCTTTCATATTTTACTATGTTTGATTTTATAAAAGGAGACACTACATATTTCTCCATGATGATTATGTGGATAGTAGGATCCCACAGTGTGCACCCCTTAACATCATCACCATATCAAAGATCTACCTACATGATTTGGTTCCTACTTAGAAAGCTGATAAAAAATCATAAGCATCACAACCGAATATTTTCACATTTGAGTAATTACCAGATGACATGTTCATAGCTCTTCCTGAATCTTCTTGTCTTTTGGAACCGATGGTGACCGAGTTAGAAGATAAAACAACTGCTTCTTTCCACAACTATTGATACAACTTGACATTATTTAACATGCCTATTCGATCCAAAATTGCTTGCAATACTTTCTAATTTCCATGGATATGAACTTACCTGAACATCATATATTCTCAAACACTTGATTGACTTGCCAACACATCTACATTTCTACAGACTCACATTTCTAAACTAGACACACTGCTCCACCTCAAACTTTTCATTCCAACAATTTTGACCAAATCTGGCCAAACTCGCCAAGTAATCCTTCACTTCTTACCTCCAGGCCCATTTACAATGGATTTAACCAAGCCTTTTATAGGATTAATTACATCCAATCCATGAACGCAATACCAAATTATACCCAAAACACATGGACCCGAAAAAGAACCTTCTTTGACCTAAAACCATATTTAATTCATTAACTATTTCACTAATTCAAGATTAAACCAACATACATGCCTCCCCTCCCCCCTCCACATATTCAATATACCTAAATCTACATCTATAATTTTCATAGGTGACCTGATAAACCACAGGTATGCATGCATATCGAGGTGTTACAGACATATCACCATTTACATGCAATCAAAAATTTTTACAACTCCAAGGTAAATAGATTTTGTTTTCTTCACGATGACTCAACCATCACCTCTCTTTTTGTTTCCTTGTTGTATGATCAAATCCTGCATCTTGAACTTCCATAGCAAAAAGCTATTCTTACCACTGAACGTTTCTAGCTCAAACTTGGTGTTAGCTTCTATGTAAATGACACCTATCATACTCATTTGATTATGTGATTGATTGTTCTTCTAGATTTTAGCTTAGAGTTAATGTATATAAACTAGCTCTTTCTTCGAGTGAGGTTAAGGAGTAGATTATGAATTCTCACTTCATATTGTAATCACTCTTTCCTTATTAATACAATTATGTTTCTGAGGACACTTTATCAACATGGTATGAGACAGGGATGATTTTAGGGGCTAAATTTTGCTCATGGGCTAATTTTCCATGGTTTTTTAAAAAACGAGATTCGCTATTTTAAAAATGATTCGCTCAAATTCTATAGGATAAAATTATTTTACCTTAAAAATCGCCAAATTTTATAAAAACTATATAAAATCCTTAGAAATTTGAATATTTTTACAAAAATATCGTCAATCATTTATAGTTGGCATATGAAGGATTGGTAAGATTCACCAAGGTTTCTACATTTTAAAATAAATTTCCATCCTTAAAATCATCCCTAGTATCAGAGCCATGGTGAAAATTGTGATGGAAGAAAATTGTTGATGGATCGAGGAAGCAAGGAAGACTTCTTGACATCAACACAGATCTCTTCAAACTCAAGGGAAACGATACTAAGGTACTCTGTTGTTGTTTTTTAAAATAAGGAAAATTTTTATTGTGATTAAAACAATCAATTTTTTCATTACTTGATTCATATTTTTGAGTGGTAAACTTGTAGATCTACAAATTTCAAGTTTGTAGATTTGATTAATTGGAGATTTCTTTCCTGTAAATCTAAGATATCTACAAAGATAAAAGTGTACTATTTCATTTTTTATTTAGATATCATAGATCCTTTTCTATTTTATTAAAATGGCGCATTTGTAAACAATTGCTTCAGAACATTTTATAAATATGACAATTTAAATTTAGAGCTATAGATTCTATATTTTTTTAAGTTTTCAGATCTAGTCTGTATTGAAGACTGTATCAAAGTCTATATCAAGGATTGTATCAAGGTATGTTTCAAGGACCATATCAAGGACCGTATCAAGGACCAAATTGTGAATCACATATGATTTTAATAGAAAGTCATCAGATTGAATCTATGCCATCAGATCGGTGAAAAAACATATTCGAATTTGTCTGGATCGAATTTGGATCACCTGGAAAAGAAATTCCTCTCGAGATCTCGCACACCAAAGCTAACCCATTTGTTGTTTTTACTGCATTACCAGAACTAAAACGCATATCTGAGGAAATTTTCTCTTTTTCAAATATGAGGCGTGTTTTCTCTGTACCCATAACTAGAACCTGAATTCGTAAATTCCAGTGTTGAGTTAGTAATTGTTTCACCTGCCCAACAACCAACTTTGATATGGAACCAATGAAAGAATGGAGATCCACCTACGAATTTATGTGAAATCAGATCTGGTACCTCAGCCTTGGGAAGAAAAAAAAAAACCTTTTGATTCGGTGGCTGAAGGAGGTGAGAGAGTGAGAGATCGAATTTGTGTGTTATATGGATCACATCTAGATCATAAATTCCAGCGCTCCTCATTGGGATCGAACACATCTCCATCCATGCGTGAAATGGACTAGTGTGATTTAAGCCACACTAATCTCTTCTGCATATCAAAATATTTCTGCATGTTCTCTTTTGAATTCCCTTAGGTGCGATTTTGGTGGAAAGTTCTTTAGCTGATATTAAATTATCTAAAATCATTGCATAATTTTTTTTGTTCATATTGAGGTCCAGATTGAGGACTGTATTGAGGACCGGATTGAAGTCTGGATTGAGGACTGTATTAAGGACTTGATTGAAGCCTGTATTAAAGAGATTTTTTATTTTTTATTTTTATACATTCGAGTTGTAATCTTTTAAAGTCATTGATTACTTTAGTTCAAGCGGGGGAACATTTTATTATTTGTATAAGGCTATCTATCTTGTAAAAAGGGCACAACTTTGAAAGGTTTGCTTGTAGTCTTGAGCGCTTAGAAGTTGAGAAGAGTCCAGTAAAATACTCTCTCAATCTCCATTTCCAAAGAGACTTTTAAAGGGTCAAGGCCAAGCACTTAAAAGTACTTTTTTTGCATGGATTGTGTATTCTCTCTTTTTGGCGCCTTGTGTATTTTTTTTGTATTTTTGTTCAAATATTGCAACAAACATCATTTCTAAATTAATCAATCTATTCACAGAATCAAATAAGTTAGATGAACCCAAGAATTACAAATCTTAGAGTCATCATATGCATAACACTTTGATATATAATGAATTATGGTGAGATATTTGTGATGGCGATACTGCTCCAACTAAGCCCATTGATGCTACTTCTTTATCAAAATGGAATTTAAAAGATGAAAAGGCACTTGCTTTGCTATGTTCTTCTGTAACTGAACACATGTTTGTTCATATTGAGAATTCCAAAGATACATGGTCTACTTGGAATTGTTAAAGAATCTTTTTGATACTACTTTTGCATCTCATAGAGTTTATCTACAAATGAAATTACTTAAACAAAGATTAGTAGACAATGGTGATATATTAGAATACATTTCAAGGATTAAGAACATTCATCAGGAAATTATCAAAGGTGGTTTTTCTAAACTTGAAGATAGTTTTATAGTCTCCATTATAATAAATGGCTTGCCTCCATATTATAAGTATTCTCTTGAGACTTTTCAAATAATTGTTAAGTTGTCAATTGTAGCTTTTGATTCACTTAGTGAATTATTGGCTCAACATAGTAAGTCTTTTGGAAAACAAAGACAATGAGGAGAAGATCTTATTTTCACTAACGCTGAAAGTTCTAAAGGAAGAGGAAAGCCAAATTTTGGAAATTTTTAGAATCAGTCTTCTAATCGAGGTCATGGTAGAGGCCGTGGTCAAGGTAGAGGTCGTAGAATTTTTACTATTTTTTTTTTTTCAAAGTAATTTTCCCAATAATAATGCACAATAAGGAAGAGGCAGAAATTTCAGTCGAGTAAGATGTTAAAGATGTTTAAAGATGGGTCATTATGCATTAAATTGAATTACAAGAAATGATTAATTGTCAAAGTTTAAGAAGACATCCAATTCAAATTCTCAATAATCATCTCAATATGCAGAAGATTAATATTACTAGGATGATCAATATGAATATGTTTTTTTAGCAGTTCAACATGTAGATTCATTTGAAAATGATTTGATATTTGGACACATGAGCTACTCAGGATATGACTTATCGAAGAGATTATTTTTGGAATTACAAATATTTTCATCTAAATCCCATTTATTTAGCGGATGATACAACTCATATACCTCAAGGACAAGGTTGAGTGAAAGTTTTTCTCCATAGAATTGGTGAAAATTGGATTTCAAATGTTTGGTATGTACCTTCTTTTAAGAAAAAAATGTTATCCTTAGTCACAATCAGACAAGTTAAACACAAAATTGTCATACAAGATGGTTTGGTGAAGACTAAGTCACAAAAGGATAACTTGAAAACAATAATGATTAGATATGAAGATGAGAAGTTACTAAGAATGAATGGAAAATTCATCCAAAGAAGAAAAGAGATATTGATAGGCTAATAAATAATACATTAATAAAGTAGTAATACATGGAGGTTAATGTATTTAATAATACATTATTATATTACTATAAAGTAATGATACATTAAAAAAAGTATTGATAGGCTAATAAATAATAAATTAATAAAGTAGTAATACATGGAGGTTAATGTATTTAATAACACATTATTATATTAATGTAAAGTAATGATACATTAATAAAAGTATTGATAGGCTAATAAATAATACATTAATAAAGTAGTAATACATGGACGTTACTCTATTTAATAATACATTATTATATTACTGTAATGTACAAATTAAATTACTAATACATTAATTTATAAAGTAACATATTAAACTATTAATACATTAAAGTATAAATTGATTGATTGATACATTAATAATGTGATTTATTAATTAATTTGTACACTAATACATTATAAATTACCACATTGCTAAAGTATTAATACACATAAATTATTATATTAAATATATCAATAAATACATTAAATACATTAAAAAATATATTGTTAAAGTTTAGTACATTAATAACCTATTAATATAGTAATAATTTAATACATTAATAAAGAATTGATAAATTGAAGTTAATGCATTTAGTAAGATATTATTAAAATATTTATACATTCACAATATATTATTACATGACTCTAATATGATGTATAAACTAAAGTATTAATACATTAATAATGTAATATATTAGTTAATTGTTATATTTTTACTATATTAATTTCACATTCAAAATATTAATCCATTAACAATATATTATTACATTAATCTAATGTATATATAAAAGTATTATTAGAGTAATAATGTAATGTATCAATTAATTAGTACATTAATACATTGCTCAATTATGAATACACTAATAAAGTAATACATAAATGATATATTTTAAAAGTAATAGTACATTGTTAAATAGATGGTTGACTATGAAACTAACTATGAACAACAATAATAAAATAATGTATACAATATATTAATTTAATGAATTAATACTTAATACATTTTTTATTTTTTTTGTAAGTAAGAAATTGTATTAAGTAAGGAGCCTTCTATGGCTGAACATAGGTTCCAAAATTACAAAATAGCCCAACTTTAATTACTGGACTGCCCCAACAGAGGGGAAACCAGTCCAGTCAGCGTTTTGAGTCATCAGTCTGAGATTGTTGCATAAAAAGACATAATCTAAAGACATGCCACCTAGCCTAGGAAAACAACAGATTATTAGACACCTGGCGTATTGCCTAGCCACGCGGCGCCGAGGTCCTCTGCCCAAGTTTCTGTCGCAGGTTTGGTCGTCTAGTCTTCCTCTCTTTGCTCCTTGTGCTCCTCTCGTGCTATGTGATCAGGAGGACCGCTTGACTCCTCTTCCTTCTGCCGCGCTGTTGCCTGTCGCAGCATCTCGTCTAACCCTATGTCAATTTCCCCGTCTGGTGCCATGTCCGCTGGTTCTGTAGAGAGTCCCATTTGCATGGTCGAGAGAATCTGCAAGAAGGTTTCTACATTGTCTTCAGTGGCCTGGAACCGAAATTTGAGGTCCGCCACCTCTCGTCTGAGCTCGAAGAGTGAGATCGGAAGAG